>RJWJ010008870.1:0-51976 GCA_004363605.1 Indri indri
AAAAGATTGTAAATATCTTACTGGATGAGGTGATTCTTTTTTGAAATGATCATAAATTTGTATAAATTGCATCTTATTGGAAGATTAGATAGGAGAGTATGTGCACTTGGATCTTAGAATGGATTACCTATTTTGCATTTGCTATGAAAGCCTTTATGAGCTGTTATACCATGTTTTGTGTGTTGAAATATTTGAGTATAAATGAAATTTATGAAAAATATTAATGGAGTGTAACTGTGATAATTAAAAGTAAATGAGGACCTGAATTTGCATCATGACCTGCTTAAGTGTTGGCGAGAAAATAGCTCTGAAGAAAAAATTTTACATGAGTTGCAGCTCGCTTTAAGAAACCATTAATATTCTTTCCTTATATTGTATATTTCTAGAACCCTGGTTTGCAAAATTGAGACTAAGACTGAAAAACTAAATTATGCTTTAATTTAATTTATGTTTGTATTTCAGACACCAAAGGCTTTATTCCCTGCTGGACAGGTTTCGTCTCTCCACAGTACAAGACTCACTTAGTCCCTCTCCTCCAGTTTCTTCCCACCCGCTGGACGGGGACGGGCATGTGTCACTGGAAACAGTGAGTCCGGACAAAGTGAGTGTCCAGTGTTGCTGTGTGTGAGGCACAGGGTGTGCAGAGAGGCACCGCACTCCTCTTTCTCCGCCTGTGGCAAGTCCAGAGTGTGCAGGGGGAGGCTCAGTAGACCCAAGATGTTCTGGCGCTTGGCCCAGGTCATTAGCAGCTCTGGTTGAGGTGTGGGATGGAGACATTTGGGGGCCATGAAGGCCCTAGTGAGAAAGGCAGTGCTGATGTGGGACTCTCATGGCAGGAGTCGGGGGGTCAGGTAGTTTATGGGTGAATCAGAGGATGGTCAGCTGAGGCCTGCAGGGCCTCACATTGCATGGGCCTTCATACACAGGTTGACACTTTTTGCCTGCTTCCCTCTCCTCACACCCTTCTGGCTTTCTGACCTCCTGTGAGTTGATGCTACCACTGCTAATGACCTTGGTATGCTGTCCTCACCTTCAGTGCTCACACCTTAGGGATAGGGACCCATTGGAGCTTTGGTAGAGCTTGGTACTCTACTTCCTGGGTAGAGTTCAGTTTAAATATGAACTTAGATTTCAAAAACAAACAGCCCAGGCATAGGAAGGCAAAGGCTCTATCCTATATTCTCAGACTTTATGTGCTAAGCACCTCCTCTGCCCTTGGTGCTGGGTGTGGGAGGGATGGTAGGTGCAGTGTCACATGAGGAAGGGCAGAGGAGGGGCACTAACCCTCAGTACCTTAGCTGAGTTTAGAAGAACTCTTGGAAGTTCACCAGGTGAAAGGGGAGAGGGAGGGGGCATTCAGTCAGGTAGCAGCATCTGGAGGAAAGGACTGGTGGTGTGGTGAGCCGTAGCCCAGAGCAGGCTGGCAGCCGAGCCACGGTCCTAGTCTCGGCAAGGGAAGCTCCTCGAATGCTGCCCAGTGCATTCCCCTCATACACCTTTTTCTTCTTCCCAGGACTGGTACATGCGTCTCATCAAATCCCAGTGTTGGACCAGGTCAGATTCTGCACTGCTGGAAGGTGCAGAGTTGGTGAATCGGATTCCTGCCGAAGAAATGAGTGCCTTCATGATGAACTCGGTATGGCAGGAGGGTGGGGGTGGGGCAGGAGGTAAGGCAATCCCTGGTTTCGCTTGCCGTTGTCGAGGGGGATTTGCTTCAGCACCATGTGATCCATGATGCTTATTAACAGCACATGTAGGGAGACTCAGCTCCAGATGGGGTCAGGATTTGAGGGAACTCTAACCCAGATGGGGTCAGGACAGGATATGGAGGTCTCTAATCCAAGCAGAGAAAGGACAGGATGTGGGGAGCTCTAATCCAGACAGGGACAGGACAGGACAGGATGTGGGGGGCTCTAATCTAGTAGGGGACAGGACAAGATGTGGGGGGCTCTAATCCAAACAGAGAAAGGAAAGGATGTGGGGGGCACTAATCCAGGTGGGGACAGGACAGGACGTGGGGGGCGCTAATCCAGTTGAGGAAATCATGTTACTTCAGCCACATTAGAATCCAAAGAGAGACAAATTGTTTTTAATGCAACCTTTTATGTATTTAAAGGAAATGTGGGTGGTCTCATGGTAATGAGGAAAGGTGTTGGGTTAGTATCTATTTTAATTTAGAACCTTTAAGCTGGAGAACATGCCTTCAGTGATTAGGAGAGACAAGATGGAAATGATTTTATTACTTACTGCCCGGGGAGTGCATGGCACACCAGAGACTACACACACCCAGAGGGCTGGAGGAGCGCAGAGGAATGAAGTGTGGATCTGGGGCTCTCACTTTTACTGGGGTCCAGGGTGGAGAACATCAGCAGCTCAGGAGCAGGGGAGTGATTGGGCAGTTGAAAGGAGGCAGGGGAGAAATTTGAAAACACATCCATCAAAACCCTTTCCCATGAGGAGGTGTTATCTTAATCCCGCTGGCCCCAAGGCTGGGTGTATGGTGTGGGGTGAGAGCTCTCTGGCCTCAACCAGAGGAACAGACACAGGAATTTACAACTAAGCTAGCAGGCCAAACGCCAAGTGGACACTGAGGCAGCATGTGTGCCATAGGCTTTGGCGCAGTATCTTAGTGTATGATCTAAAGAATTTGTTCATCGTATTCTGGAAGTTGACCTTTAGTAGTAAAGTAGACCCCTGGATGTAGCAACGTTCCCGCTCCCATCCCCCCAACTAGATGTAGTGAGGCTCCCTACCCCCACCACCGCTGATGTCAGAGGACACCTGTGCAGAGCTGGCCAAAGAGGCCTTGCAAAGCGTCAACATCCCTGTCCTCTGCCCCTCGTGCGGGCCCTGTGAGGAGTGGGAGCTTCCTCAGAGGTGTGGCATGGCTGTGGCCTCAGCAAGTTCCTTTGCAGACCTTCTAGGACAGCAAGCTAATGGGACTTCTTGGGGTCTTAGCCCAGTAGGCACCTCAGTAGGCACCAGGCGGGAATGTCGTGGCACCTGGGGTAGCTCAGCACGTGACTCCAGGAGTGGGCACCAGGTGCTCACAGAGGGCAGTGAGGGAAGGACAACACTGCAGTGTGGTCTGAAGGGGTATTTTTGATCAGCTTGAAAATAAGAGCTACACTGAAAAAAAGAGGAAAATTTGCCCAAAGTCGGTTTATTAAAATTTAGTGTATCTTGAAATCCAAATACTGAAAGCTGTTTTACTGAATGGTAAATTTGCTTGGTGACCAATTTATTGGATATTTTCAAATTTGCTAATTGGGTTTTAACAGCTTTAAAGGTCTGGCTGTAACAGGAAGGTTCAGTTTTGGGCACTTGATAATGCTTTTCCAAATATTAAACTAAGATTAATGTTCTGAAAAATTGGCTCCCCAAAATCCTTAAATGGCTTTAAAAAAGGTTGGCAAAACACAAAAGTGTCATATGAAATGCTGTTTTTCCAGCCAATATTTTTGGCTTTTATATGGCTATTTTGACTTATTTCAGCTGCTTTGAACATCTTTTTCCAACTCTAGGAATGTCTGGTATGTCGCTGAGTTCTTGGATAGCACGTTAGCTTTGATTTTCTGGGTTTTTATTTATTTATTTATTTTTTTCTTTTTTGAGACAGTCTCACTCTGTTGCCTGGGCTAAAGTGCCATGGCATCAGCCTAGCTCACAGCAACCCAAAACTGGTGGGCCCAAGGGATCCTCCTGCCTCAGCCTCCCAAGTAGCTGGGACTACAGGTGTGTGCCACCATGCCCAGCTATGATTTTCTGTTTTTATCAGTTAAAATTTTGTCATAGTAAAATTTTTACCTCAAACAAATCCAAGAACATAAGAAAATATTACTTTAAAATTAAAGTACCAAAAGAGACAAGAAAATATGTTTTTCTGAGCATATGTTAAATGGAATTGTTTAAATATTTGTAACAGATATAGAATAGACTATTTTTAAAAAATATTCTTCATGATAATCTGTATTATCTCATAAATTTTTGCATGATCCTTTCTTCTATTGTTTTTCTTCCTTTAATCCTCTGATTTCAGGAATTCAACCTAAGCCTAATAGCTCCATGCTTAAGTCTAGGCATGAGTGAGATTTCTGGTGGCCAGAAGAGTCCCCTTTTGGAAGCAGCCTGTGAGGTGACTCTGGGTCGTGTGGCCAGCCTTGTTCAGCAGCTCCCTGCTGTCCACCATGTCTTCCAGCCCTGCCTGCCTTCAGAGCCCACGGCCTACTGGAGCAAGCTGAGTGATCTATTTGGTAATTAAAGCAAAACCTTCTCTTAGTTTTAAAAAATGTTGCAGAGTCAGTACAGCACTTTGTACCAAGCAAATATACGATAAACACCATCAATAAATAGATTGAAGACATTTACAAAGGTAACCAAGAAATAGTGCTGGGGCTTCTTAGCTCTGAATTTCTTTTTGTGTGTTTGCCACTATTCATTGACATAGTCATTGACCTAGTCGGGGTTCTGAGCCCTTACGGAAGGACAAGATAGACCTCAGGGGAAATGCGGGCCACAGAATCATATGCATCATGTGGGGGGTTGTGCAGATGTGCCCTACTGAGGAACAATGTCTTAAGCTTTCGTCAGATTCTCAAGAGTTGCTTGACTGCCTTTTAGAGGTAAAGGCCTATGCTCACAGTTGCACCCGCTCATGAAGACCTTCTGTTTCAGGGGATGCCACGTGGTATCAATCCCTGACCATTCTGGCCCGGGCCCTGGCACAGTACCTAATGGTGGTCTCCAAGCTGCCCAGTCACTTGCACCTTCCTCCTGAGAAGGAAAGGGACACGGTGAAGTTTGTGGTGATGACCCTCGAGGTAAGAGGCAGCTCAGAAACTCTGAGTTTCTGTGGGGAGGGGACATGTGACTAGCTTTAGAAAGAGTAAAGCAGTTTTATTTGAAAACCAAGAGCTCTGACCAGTCACGTTCACTCTTCCATCTCATCCTGACAGTAAGTACTTGTCATTGTCCTTATCATTGTCAAGGTGCCATTTATGGGTGTGCTCATACCCTTGCCTCACCAGCTGCTCGTAGTGACCTTGGGGGAGCAACAAGGCGCCCTTTCTTATCCTTACCTACAAATGTCATGTGGATCCTAATTTTAGAGACTTGAAAAGTAATCACCTGGAAAGTGTGTTATGTTTTAAATTGACCTGGACAGTTCAGCCATGGGAGAATTGAACACTTGTTTTGTGTTAGTGCTTATAATTAGCCCCCAAAATGTGTACACACTGTGGATGCATTGCCATTCCGTGAGTCTGGCCTGAATCCTTAAAGAGCCAGAGCTGCACTGCCAGTCCTCAGCAGGGACACCACAGCTGACCCAGCAAGGCCCTGTGTGCCACTCGCACCAAAGAAAGGGAGGGCTGCAAAGGGGGTTGCGCAGTCGCCTGCGAAGTGATGAATAAGCACATACTCTGAACCGGGTGAAGTCAGACCATTTGTCATCCTGTCCTAATTTTGTTTTAGCATGTGTGGAAGATGGGAAAACAAATGTATGATTACAGCACGGGGTGCCAGTTTCACTGTCCACCTGCTGTGTGCAGGATGGAGTACTTCACATGCATCATCTTACTTGGTTCTCACAACCATCCTGTGAGATGGGCTGTGCCATTCCCATTTTACAGATGAGGGAAACAAGGCTTAGAGAGGTTCAGTGACTTGTCTGGGTTCACTCAGCTGGGAGGTAGCCAGTCTGGCATTTGAACCTAAGTCCTGCTATCCCCAGAACTCATGCTCTCAAATTCAGCCTGTGTGGTTGTGACAGCAGCAAGCCTTGGTGCTGTGGGAGCCCCACGGAAGAGCCTCTGGCCTGGTGGCAAAGTGGCCCAGGAAAGATTTCTAGAAGAGCCCATGGCGCTGAAGGAGAGAGAGATGGCCAGAGTAGGGAGGGGTGTTCTGGCAGAGAGGGGAGCTAGAACTTTGGGGAGTTGGTGGATCAGGATTTAATGTAAGGGAGCCTGGGATGGCAGCTGGGAACAGCTAGGTTAGAGCTGTCCTTCTGGAAGAGCCTTTCAGTGTTTTGGGCAGTTCCACCATAGCTGTAGATTGCACTGCTTCCTTGAAGGTCCCAAGACAGAAGGTACATGTAGAGGCATTCTTGAACACAGTGCTTCCTTTTTAGGCCCTGTCGTGGCATTTGATCCACGAGCAGATCCCACTGAGTCTGGACCTCCAGGCAGGGCTGGACTGCTGCTGCCTGGCCCTGCAGCTGCCCAGCCTCTGGAGTGTGGTCTCCTCCACAGAGTTCGTGACCCATGCCTGTTCCCTCATCCACTGCGTGCACTTCATCCTGGAAGCCAGTAAGTGCGAGTTCATGAACAGGTTTTTATCCTTGGTCGGTTGAACCAATAATCAGCAACAGGTCTAGTTCACAAACATTTTTATTTTGTGCCATCTGTTTGCCAAGTACTAAGTTAGGAATTGAAGTTAAAGAGTATCTTACAGTCTGCTAGAATTTTACTTGAATTTACTTTTCTAGTCATTTTGTTCAGATTTTGGAGTTCCAGCTTTCATAAATATATTGGGATATTAAGTATGAAATGTCCAATTTCCTTAAGTATTAAGTTTGACAGTTTGATATCTCTGACATTTCATTTTGACAATTCCTGTTTTATATTTATTGTGAAGGTACTTCCTCAGTCTTTCAAATGTACATGTTGTCTTGTGATTTATTTTTCTTAGAGCAATTTTTACAAAATCGTGAATAAGTCAAAATTTGTGTTATTTTTGAGTATGAGTTCCGTCATGGAACGAATGCAGTGCAGATAGCTCAAAATATCAACAAAGTGTTTGGGAAGGATGTGGCTAATGAATGCACGGTACATCGATGGTTTGAGAAGTTCCATTCTGGTGATTTTAATCTTGAAAATGAGCCATGGGGGTGACCCGAGACCAAGGTGGGTAACGATGAGCTGAAAGCTGTAGTGGAAGTGAATCCATCTCAACCTACTCATGAATTAGCAGCAAGGTTTGACATTCCTATTCCAACAATATTGGACCATTTGAAACAAATGGGCAAGGTAAAGATGCTGGATAGTTGGGTTCCACATGAATTAAACAAGCTTCAGAAGAGAAATCATCTTGAAGCTCGCCTTTCTTTGCTGTCACAACATAAACACGAATGATTTCTACACCATATTGTTATGTGTGATGAAAACTGGTATCTTTTTGATAATACAAGTGTTTGGCACAATGGTTGGATAAAGATACGCCAAAACACAGTCCAAAACCAAATAGTCATCAAAAAAATCTAATGGTGTCTGTTTGGTGGTCCAGCGCTGGTATTACCCACTACAGCTTCATGAACCTGGGCAGTCAATTACAGAGGATATCTACTGCAACCAATTGGATGAAATGATGAGGATGCTTGCGATTAAGCAGCTAAGGTTGATCAATAGAGACAGGCCAATCCTCTTGCAAGATAATGCTGGACCAAGTGTCACACAAACAACACTGCTCAAACTACAGCAGCTGGACTTGGAAACTCTCTGTCATCTACTGTATTCGCCACACCTTGGCACCAACTGACAACCACTTCTTCTAGGCTTTGGACCACTTCTTGCAAGGCAAAATATTTAATTCTCAACAAGCTGTGGAAAACTCCTTTCATGTATTTCATCGCCACTTGCTCTCCAGGCTTCTTTGCTGCTGGCATAAACAAGCTACCGTTAAGGTGACAAAACTGTGTGGATAGTTTAGGCACATACTTTGATTAATTGCACTGCTTCTTGTTTGAGATATAATAAACGACATTTTTGATTTGAAATCGGACATTTCATATTTAATGACCTAATACTTCTAAATTTTACGTCCCTCTGATCTTTGGTCCTAGTTGAGTGGTTCATGTATTTAGTCCTAAATGAGCATAAGATTAATAAGGTTACATTCAAAAGATTACTTATTTTTGTTAAAGTCAAAATGCTTGTTTCTATAGTGCATTGTAATACTAATATATTGTAAAATAAAAGTGACATTCTTTTCATGGAAAAGTATCCTCAACAAGGGTCATTAGCCAAAATTTTTTAAAAATTTGACATTACAGTTTACTTATTAGAGGGTGTTTTGAAGTTTTGTATTTTTAAATTAAACATTATAGAGTGGTGTTTTGATGTTTTATAATTGTTTTCGTCTGTTCATTTGTAGTCAACTTGAAAACAAAGATCCAGGGATTAATTTTTATTTTTTTGAGACAGTCTTGCTCTGTTGCCCTTGGGTAGAATGCAGTGGTGTCATTGTAGCTCAGTGTAACCTCAAACTCCTGGGTTGAAGCAATCCTCCTGCCTCAGCCTCCCGAGTAGCTGGAACTACAGGTGCCACCACCACACCTAATTTTTCAATTTTTTTTAGTAGAGACAGGGTCTCACTTTTGCTCAGGCTGTTCTTAAACTCCTGAGTTCAATCAATCCTCCCATCTCAGCCTCCCAGAGTACTAGGATTATAGGTGCGAGCCACTGCTCCTGGCCCAGGGATTAATTTTTAAAAGCCAGACTTCTTGGACATTTTAGTGATGCTTTTAGCAGTAATAAATTGTGAGTAGTCTGATAAAAAACCTTTATAGTTAAAGATGGCAAACAGACAGTAGTGGGATTGGATATCTGAATGTAGACATACAAATCCTTGTACATTTACGGTGAACCAGAAGATTGGTACCTGAGCCTAGTATTGCCTGAAATTGTCTATTTGTCTCAAATTGCTTCTAGGAAATCTAGACCTCATTTGACATAGTCTATCCCTTTGAATTTTTTTGAGGCTACACAAATGTGAAATTTTGAATAAAAAGGACTGATGAAAGTGTTTGGAAATTCTTTTTTTTTTTGTTCTGTTGTAGTTGCTGTGCAGCCTGGAGAGCAGCTTCTTAGCCCAGAAAGAAGGACCAGTGCTCCAAAGGCTGTCAGACAGGAGGATGAGGTAGACCCAAACACACAGAGTAAGTCTCAGGACCCATTTTTCTTACCTATCTTTCTTTGAGGGCTTAAAAATCATTCACAAAAGAGACTTGTAAGTGGTAAGTGCGGACTCTTGAAAGCTTACACTAATTCAGCGCATTTTGTTGTTTATCCCAAACCTAAGGGAGATTTAGTCCGTGTCTTCACAATGCTTTTCCCTTGGCTTAAATACCCTGCCCCATGCATCCAGCTGTCTGGGACCTGGCAGGCAAGCCAGGGTGTCATGCAGCTGGGGAAGCCCTCCCAGGTGTGCTTCCTGCCCACAGTCTGGGTCTGCACCCTTCCTCCGGGAGGCCCCCTTTCATCTCAGCATGTTCCACTCTATGGCAGTTACTATGAGCTCCTTGAGGACAGGGGACCTGTTTGTCTTCTTTGTGTTCCTCAGAAATTAATGCTTGGCCTATACAAGCCATCAGCAAGTGTTTTTTGAGTTATGAATGAATAAATAGAAACACTAAGGAACTTGAAGCTGATGTGAATACCCACATGAATATTTGGTAAATTGAGTGTCTATTTCGGCTATCTCTTTTGGTGGATTTTATTTTATTATTTTTTTGAGAGACAGAGTCTCACTCTGTCACCCAGGCTACAGTGCAGTAGTGTAATCATAGCTCATTGTAGCCTCAAACTTCTGAACTCAAGTGATCTTCCTGCCTCATCCTTCTGAGTAGCTAGGATGACAGGTGTATGCTGCCACGCCCTGCTAATTTTTACATTTTTTTTTTTTGTAGAGACAGGGCTCCCTATGTTGTCCAGGCTGTTCTCAGACTCCTGGCCTCAAGTGATCCTCCCACCTCAGCCTCCCAAAGTGCTGGGATTATAGGTATAAGCCACCATGCTCAGCCAGTGGATTTTAAAGGGAAAATTCCTGCTTTTCTTACAGAAAAAAAATCCAACCCCATCTCTACAAAAAAAAAATAGAAAAATTAGCTGGAGTGGTGGCTTGCACCTATAGTTCAGCTACTTGGGAGGCTAAGGCAGGAAGATCACTTGAGCCCAGGAGTTTGAGGCTACAGTGAGCTATGATGATGCCACTGCACTCTAGCCTGGGCAACAGAGGAAAACTCTGTCTTAAATATATATATTACGTAATATATATATATATATATGTATCCATCCAAATCCTAGCTATTTAAACCAATTCTAGAGTAAGACATGTACTACAACGTTTCATGTTCTTTCCTCCTCATTCTAGAGCAAACATTTTACTAGCGAAATGGTGAGAATATGCTGATTGGAAACAAAACTTTTTGGCCAAGTGATTTCTTATTCTCACTGGGGCCTCCAGGCTGCTGGGCCCATTTCAACTCCTTCATCCCAGTGTCTTCGTGAGAATGCCACCTATAGCCTGTCCCACAAAGATGAGATATGCATCACCTGGTGGTCATGTCCTTTTCATGGCACACTCTTCCTTGGAATACCAAGAGTCTTATCTGTGCTCTGTGCTTCAAGAAACATGCCTTTTTATTCATAAGTATATAAATACTTTGGGTCTTTCTTGCTAGCTTTTGTGTGTACAATCCTACTCTGGATAGAATTTTCCTGTTTTTAGTCTTAAGCATAGTATTTTTTCTTCTAATTCCCTGTCCAAGGTTTTGTAGTTGCAGAATCACCCAGAAGCAACGGCATTTTCAATACACAGCCAGTTTTTATATGGAACCTCTGAGGCTCCTTCAGTCTTTAAATTGTGAGCTCCTGATTTCTTTGTTGCCACCTGAGGAATATGAAAACACTCACCTCCCTGCTTGGCATTTTCTAGCTAAGTGGCAGCTCAGGGAGTTTCTCCTTCAGTGAGAATAAGAACAGTAGTAACATCACAGGGTTGGTGTAAGGATTAAGTAAATTAATCCATGTAAAACACCTGGAACAAATGTCAGTCCTGTTGTAAGTGCTCAACAGATGTTACCATGATTTTGGTTATAGTTTGAATTTCTTGTGCTCTAAAATATAGAGACATTTCAAGGGTTTGGGTCAGAATGTCAGGCCCACTGGCTAGAGTGTTTCCAGTTCAGGTTCATGTGACTGTGTTTGTTCCTCATGGTCGTCTTTAGGCTACTTAATTCAGTTTTGGCCTGAGGAAGAAGTTCGATTTTTTGTTTTTTTGGTTTTTTTAATCACCTTGATAGGATATTTTTTTAAAGGTTGGCCAATAAATATTAAAGCCAACCTCATTTCTCTTAGCTTGGGGCATGAGTCCTTAAGTCCAATAAGAATTCTTGTAATTTTTTATAATTTTTTTTTTTTTTTTTTGAGACAGAGTCTCGCTCTGTTGCCCGGGCTAGAGTGCCGTGGCGTCAGCCTGGCTCACAGCAACCTGAAACTCCTGAGCTCAAGCAATCCTTCTGCCTCAGCCTCCCGAGTAGCTGGGACTACAGGCATGTGCCACCATGCCCGGCTACATTTTTCTATATATATTTAGTTGTCCAGCTAATTTCTTTCTATTTTTAGTAGAGATGGGGTCTCACTTTTGCTCAGGCTGGTCTTGAACTCCTGAGCTCAAGCGATCCTCCCACCTTGACCTCCCAGAGTGCTAGGATAACAGGCGTGAGCCACCACGCCCGGCCCAATAAGAATTCTTTGTATTAGGAAGTTGCCTAAACTATTGAATCTCATGGACTATGGATACTGTCCATCAATAGATAATAATACATTTATCAACTCGACAAATAATTTTTTAGAACATACAGTATGCCAGACTCAAAGTGAATAAGAAATAGTCCCTGCCTTCAAGACACTGACAGGCCAGTGCTGTGGTTCTTTCTAAGAGGGTGGAGTTTTCCTCAACATTCTGCCTCAGGAGTTCTATCAGAACCCCACCCCCAGCCCATTAAGCACCCCTATCCAGGGGAGACAGTGAACCAGGGGTTACAATGTGGTTCTTTGCATACTAGCTTACGGACAAGCACAGAGTCCTGTGAGACCCCAAGGAAGCCAAAGAGCAGGGAAGGTATCCTGAAGGAACTTTGGAGCTGAGGGCCACAGGATTGCATTCAGGTGTTAGCAAGCTGCTGCTAGCTGCATCATGGACAGTGGGCAAGAGGGCTGAGCACTGAGGCAGGAGCTCAAGTTCAAGACCATTGCAGCAATCCTGGCAGAAACAGAGAGAATCACATAGTTTAGGTAGATATGCAGGATGTAAAATGTGCAGGCCTTCAGGGACCAACTCAAGTCCAGGTGGACTCCATATACTGGTTTGAGCACCCTGTAGAGGTCATGCCTTCTGCACTGGGCACACGGAGGAGAGGTGGCAGGTTTGGAGTGTATTTTGACAGAAAGTCCTGTCTTAACTGTGGTTGGTTGTTCAGATCCTCAGTATATCACCTCAGCCTGTGAGATGGTGGCAGAAATGGTGGAGTCTCTGCAGTCAGTGTTGTCCTTGGGTCACAAAAGGAATAGCAGCATGCCAGCGTTTCTCACACCGGTGCTCAAGAACATCGTCATCAGTCTGGCCCGCTTGCCCCTTGTCAACAGCTACACACGTGTGCCTCCCCTGGTGAGTCTGGCCGTTCCCTTGCAGAAGACGAGGCTAGATGAGGTGCACAGGCAGCCCCAGGTTGGGCACGCTCCAGAAGTGAGAAGGAATCTCCTTTGCTCAGATGCTGCCTTGCTGTGGCCACATGTCTCCTTGCCTGTGGTTTTGACACCTATCTGGTTTCCTCAGGCATGACATACAGTGGTAGATCGTAGAAATACTGGATAGGGCATTACATCACTAAATAAGATTTTATCTGCCACTGATAGATTAGTGTTAGATGAGATTCTTAAGTAATTAGACCAATTTGTTTAATGGCAGACCAGCAATTACACCCCCTCAAGTAAGTATTTTCCTCTAAAAGTGGTCACCTTTGGAGACTATTCATGCATTTTGGCACAACTACTTTTACAATTCTCTTTTTGAAATTGTCTTCATAATCAGTTAAAAATAGGCAGTCTTGATTAGGAGTCTTGTTTCAGGTAACATAAAGAATTTAGCTTAAGGAAGGTACAGGTTGATGAGGGGTGGACTGCGCTTTCCCCAATGAAATCACATCGGCCTCCCAGCCTGCAGGTGTATTAATAAGGTGAGGGATGTATTCCTTACTGGCAAGAGTCCTCCTCCAACAGAACAAAAGGCTGACCTGTGGCAAGGCTTGAATCAGTAGGAACGGTTGGCCAGAACACAAAGCCAAGTCCCATGGGAAGGTACTTATTTCTCTGTGTACATGTATGTGTTCATGCATGTGAGACTCTGGGGAGCTTGCACCGAGGAAGTAGTATTGCTCGACTCGGAGGGATGAGGAAGGTTTTGCCCTGGGGGATAAATGTATTCCAGATGGTGAGCTCATTCCAAGGAAAAGCCCAGTGTTCAGGCCATGCTAGACAGTTGCAGAGCAGGGAGTCACGGGCTTTCTGGGAGGAGAGCAGGAGGACTTGCTGGAGAAGCAGACTGTCATTGCTGTGCAGTGTGCTCTCAGCTCTCTTCTCTGTGCACCAGGAGTCGTGCAGAGTCAGTGGCATCTGGTTCTGAGACAATAACTGCTCCTTTGGAGGGGCTCAGGGAGACCATGCAGGAAGGTACAGCCTAGAGGTCACACTGTTTGGAACGTCCTTGAGGACACACTAGCACAGGCTGCATGCTATAGATAAAATTCCTCCAGCAAGCTCTGCAGCCATACCGGGGAGTGCCCTGGTCTGCAAGGCAGCTGTGACAGGCACCATAAAGCCTCCCTCTGGACGTGCACCAGTGGGTTTGCAGGGAGCATAACAGATACAGAGGCTTTCCTGTGGTGAAGCGAGAGGTGAACCAAACATTATCACAGATCCCTTTGGCCCACAGACAGACTGTGTGAATCTGGGGAGGGGCTTCCAGCCTGGGTTCACTTGGCTCCTCTGTCACGTCGTGGAAGGGATGTCAGCTGAGTCTGCTGCTGAACAGCATCGAGTCTGCCTCAGGGAATCCTCTGTGCACGGTGCTTGTCTCATGGACACGAGCTGCACTTCGTGGAGTTTGCAGAAATGGACAGCGTGGATCTTTTTTGTGCCTGCTTGCCAGGAAACATTTGTATATGAGGCTGAACTTCACGTAATGCTTGCCTTTAATTGGGCACAGGGTGTGTCTATACCTCCTGCCTACAACCTCTCCAGTAGCTCACAGCGAGCAGCCTGTGTGGGGTGTGCGGCAGCATCTGGAGAAGGTGGCTCGGGGAGCAGCACAAGGGCAGAGAAGGCAGACTCGGGCACGCTTGATGGGGAAGGAGGGTCTCGGGCCAAGGAGTCGGAGCTGTGTTCTGGGGAAGGTAGTGCACTGGCTCTTGGAAAGTCTAGGGGCACATGGAGGCAGCGGGCTCAGGAGGGAGGCCCAGCTGGGAGCAGTGGTGTTTCTTGGTTTCCTCACGATGTGACTGTCCTGACTCTGCTGATGTAGTGTTATTTCTTTTTCATCTGCTCAGGTGTGGAAACTTGGGTGGTCACCCAAACCAGGAGGGGATTTTGGCACAGCATACCCTGAGATCCCTGTGGAGTTTCTCCAGGAAAAGGAAGTCTTTAAGGAGTTCATCTACCGCATCAACACACTAGGTACCCTTGCAATTTCTCCTTCAGGGTCACCAGACATTGTCACATACCTACCGTGAGAAAACCTAAGCTCCAGGATTGGGCTTGTCTCATTTGATTCCAAAATTGATTTGGGGCATGAGAATGATAAAAACCCATGTGAATACATTTTGCAGAGTGTACAAAACTCTTTATTACAATGAGAAATTAGATTCAAGTTTGTGTGTGTGTGTGTGTGTGTGTGTGTGTGTGTGTGTGTGAGATTTTAATCCCAGGGGTTTTTTTCTACCAGGCTTCTTTGAAATCAGGAGATGTATGCGTGTGATTGATAACTTGAAGCCAAATTGTATCTTCATGTTATGCACTTAAGCTAGACAGTGGCAGTGATCGTCTTGGAACATTTCCTTGTGTTCCTTGTCTGGTGCCATCTTCTCAAATGTGGAATGAGCAGATGGGGGCAGATGTTAGTTCAGGTCTCTCGGCACTCGCCTTCCTCTGGAACCAGTATGGTAGAGCACAGAGAGTCGGCCAGGGATGCAGGCAGTCCTGACTCGGCTACAAACCCTCTTAGAGGTCATTTAACATCTAGGACCCTCAGTTTTGTTGTCTGTAAAATGGGAGCCATGCCTATCTCATAGAATTGTTGCAGATATAGAAATTAAAAAGAGATGCACCTAGCACATAGTATCTCAGTAAATAGTAGTTTTCCTATCAGGATTCTTCTCTGCTTTCTGAAGAACAGTGTAAGTTATCCCTTTTTGTCCCCATTTTATGACTAGAGGTATGCTTTGGTGGTGGGATTGTAATCAGTACATTCTCAATGGCTACGTACTGCTGTAAGTCTAGCATGGCACCGACTCCACTGCTGGGTCCACCGCCTTCCCTTAGTTTCTGCAGATTTTGTGTTTATTTTGATCCTGGAAGGTTCTAGCAGCACACATCTTACTGCCCTCCTCTTTCCCCTTCAGCCAACTAGACAGTTCATCACCTTGTCCAAAATGAAATCTGAGCAGGACTCTAAAGCCAGATACCTCAAGGAGCTTTTCTTCCTTCTCTCCTTACAGGTTGTTATCGGGTAGCCTCCTGGTCTCTCCCCCTTGCATGACACAAGCTCCCTTTCTTACTTAGGCATCCTCATTCTTGAATTGCCGATTAGACATGAATAACACAAGACGAGACTACAGTCTTTTCCTGATATTTACCTTTGCTCTTGCCCATTTTTTCTTTGTCCATTTTTCCTATTGCCTTATGTAAATCGTCATACCTGTTTGTCAATATGTATATCTGTCTGTATCTTGATCTGTCTCACCGCACCCTTCTGTGTTTGGTTTACCAAGGAGACCCTGACGTTCAGTGCTCTAATTCGCCCGTCCTCAGCACCGCATCCTGTCACTCTGGGCTTGCCATGAGTGATGCGGCCACCACTCCATGGACCATGGTGGGGACCTTAAGCACAGCCCTAAGAAACAGCGTGCATCAGACACCACTTTGAATGTAGCTCATTGGTAATGACACTTGAGAAGGGTCTGTCAGACATGCTCCCACTGAATACTTGTTCCTATGTAGATACATTGTTTTTTGATTTATTCTTCAAGACAGGGTCAGAGAAACCATTGCTTTGACTTCTTAATTTTTAACAGCTTTATTGAGATAGCATTCACATACCACACAATTCAGCCACTCAAAGTGGACATTTCAGTGGTCTTCAGTGTTATTCACAGAGTTGTGTGGCCAGTGGCACAGTCTCAGGGCTGGACTCTAGGAAAGGCTTTTATCCCCTCTGGTGAGTGGGGTGGAAGTGGCTTCAGCCCTGCTTAAGTATAGCCTGTGTGGCGGTCCCTGCACTGTCCCTGTGTCTGCACAACTGGGGTCGACCCAGCTGCCTAGGCCAGACTCCGCCCTCACCACCCCCTTGTTACGTGGCTCCAACAGCAGAGCTGACTTCAGTGTGCTTTAGTTTCCTAAGTAATAAAATAAAGAGAATATCGTTCTCTACATCCAAGAACTGTTGTGAGGATTAAAGTGGTCACTGTATGTGGTGCCCTTGGTGCGGTGCCAGTTCCAGAGGTCGTGCTATGTCAGCATAGCTGTCAACACTCGTTGACAGGTTGGAGAAGGGGTAAAACTCTGTCTGATGTCACATTTGCATTTCTAGGGTGGACCAGTCGTACCCAGTTTGAAGAGACATGGGCCACCCTCCTTGGTGTCCTGGTTACCCAGCCCCTCGTGATGGAGCAGGAGGAGAGCCCGCCAGAAGTAAGCCGCACATGACTCTGCCTTCGCCAGCTGGCAAACAGGCACTAATGACAGCTCGTAAACCTCTGCTGGTGGGCAAAAGGAAGGCAGCAAGCTAATGCTTTTCTGTCTGGCCCGATTTTCAAAAGAGTAGCCAGATCATATCTTGACTGATGTTCCAGAGCAGGGACAAATCTCCCTGGGCTTTGGGTCTGAGATTGCCAGTGGCTGGAGTGCGTTTTATTATGGTGCGTTCCATGTTAATATCAGAAAGATTATGCTCTTTCTTGAGTTCTGTTTATTTATCAGTTCTCAGAGGGGTGTAGGTTGAAATAAAATGATAAAGCACTTTATAAAGGCCATGTGTAGTACCTAGGCTAGTTTTTTTTTTAATTGGTTTTCAGAGATTTTATTAGGCTTCTTGAAGTGTTAATGTACATTGTGCTAATATGTTAATAACAACCATGCTCTGGTGAAGCAAAGCCCAAGGTATTGAAAGTCATGGGATGTGAGTCCTTGCTTCTGATAGAAGGTGTGGTATGAACTTGCCAAAATGACAGTTCACGGGATGGATATATCATCAAGATTGTCTTTAAATTTATCTGTAGAAACTAGCAGGTTGTATGCAATGCTTCTAAAATTAATGAAGAAACTTAAGAATAATTTCTTAAAAGTAATTCACATTTGGAGTTTTGTGCCCACAGGAGTCTGCTTTGAAAAGTGGACATTTGCCCTTCAAATTTATTTCAAGGCACAGATGTGTGGAGGTGCTGCCCTGTGCCTCGTGAACGTAGGCTGACAAGAGTCCCCTCATAACACTTAGGGCTTCTCTTCCTCCCTAGGAGGCTATGTGGCCCGAGGGTTCTGTGCACAAGTAGCAGCAGAGCTGGTGGTTGGAGCCTTGCTGCTCATGCTGTTTGTGTGTGGGCTGTCCTTTCAGGAAGACACGGAAAGGACCCAGATCCACGTCCTGGCTGTGCAGGCCATCACCTCACTGGTGCTTAGTGCGATGACTGTGCCCATGGCCGGCAACCCAGCTGTGAGCTGCTTGGAGCAGCAGCCCCGGAACAAGCCCCTGAAAGCTCTTGATACCAGGTTTGCCTGAGTTCCCCTTTGTTTCCACAGTATAACTGGTGCCCGGGACAGTGAGGTTCCCCCGTCAGGTGACCAGCAGCTCCACCCAGGCCTCTCCTTTATTGCCAGAATTAAAACAAAAGCACTGTGCACATGGCCTTGCTGCAAGAGGTGCAGATCCACAAGTGATTTCATGGCCAGTCAAGTTGAAAATGCAGTGTAAGCTTACGTAGGGGTTATTGAGTATTCAGGGGCAGACCCTGATAGAACACCCACACAGGATTCGTGGACTCACTTAGAAAGTGGGTTTCATCTGGTATTGCACCCGGTTCCTTTTGGCCAAGCAGAGGGCAAGTTCCGTGTTTTTCACTTGTACAATTTTGAGGGAAGTGAGATATTCTTCGTCCTTGTTCTGGATGTTAGGTTTGGGAGAAAGCTGAGCATTATCCGTGGGATTGTCGAGCAGGAGATTCAAGCAATGGTTTCGAAGAGAGAGAACATTGCCACCCATCACTTGTACCAGGCATGGGATCCTGTGCCTTCTCTGTCTCCGGCTACTACAGGTACCTGGGGAGGGGCTGTGGATGTGGCGGGAGCATGTCAGGAGCGCGAGTGTGGCTCGCGTCGGACTCTGTGGTGCTAAGGATGATGCCCAGTTCATAAGCAGGAGTCTCATTCAAGCCTGGGAAAATCTCACAGTCTTGAGGAAATATTAATTAAATCTTGAATGAACTGGAAGCATGGTCTCTTGCCAGTAAAGTTGTGGGAAGAAGCAAAAGAGTTCCCAGAGCTGACACATTGGTGGCCTGCACGAGATGTAAAAGCCAAATTAGTCACTCGTGAAAAAATGAACAGAATTCATCGAAACAGTCAGAATCTCTGATTCTCATGAGAAATCCTGGGTGGCAGGAGCAAGCCTGTGTTCTCTGACAGCCCTGTGGGGCCGGGGCACGCCTGAGTCTGAACTCCTCACGCCTTTGGCATCTCCCTGGGCCCCAGGTGCCAGGACTCCACACAGGCCTCCCGGCTGTGTGCCTGCATGTGACAGGCACTGGAGTTTGTCACCCTGGGTTAAAAGAAGGGAATCTTTTGGGTTTGGTTTTTTTTTTTTTTGAGGCAGTCTTACTCTTTTGCCTAGGGCAAGTGCCGTGCGTCAGCCTAGCTCACAGCAACCTCAAACTCCTGGGCTCAAGCAATCCTACTGTCTCGGCCTCCCGAGTAGCTGGAACTACAGACATGTGCCACCATGCCCGGCTAATTTTCTTTCTATATGTTTTTAGCTGTCCAATTAATTTCTTTCTATTTTTGGTAGAGACGGGGTCTCGCTCTTGCTCAGGCTGGTCTCGAACTCCTGAGCTCAGAACGATCCGCCCGCCTCGGCCTCCCAGAGTGCTAGGATTACAGGCATGAGCCTCCGTGCTCGGCTGGTTTTTTTTTTTTTTAAATGTACATTTTTTGTTGAACAAACAAAGTTTTGTGAGTCCCTAGTTTATTAGGAATTTAAGTTTAAGCATGTCGAAGGCTTTACTTGCAAAAGGTTCTGTATGGAAGTGTGGTGTATTATGTGCCCCCAAACATTTATTAGGGCATTGAATTAAACCAAGCACTGTGAACTTGGATGGCCACAGACCCAGCCCTCGAAGAGCTTAGGGGACAAAAGGGCCAATGAAAAATGGCCTATCAGAGAAGGCAGAAGAGGGGGCTGGGGGAGGCACAGGCAGAGAGCTCCTGGGGCTCCAGGGCATCAGGTGCTTCCAGGGAAGGGGGGATGGGGAGGCCCCTTTGGGGAGAGGGTTAGCTCGGGACATTCATCAGGGGCTGGTGTCTAGGTTTGGGGGGTGCCAGCAGAAGAAAGTGAAGAGGTCGTTTGGCCTGGAGCACAGAGGGTATGAGGGGGTCCTGGGGGGTATCATCCTACACCATGCTCCTGTTGGGTGCACCTGGACAGCCTGGGCACCCAGGCAGGGTTCCAGAAGGTACTGTCCAGCAAAATGGTCATCAGGGCCCCACAGAGCACTTGCCTGCTGAGACTGCGGCCTTGTCTGCTGTGCTGAGTCTTTGAAGCTTTTGCCACTCAGCCCACAACTGGTTCCCAGGGAGAACCATTCCTCAGGGCCCAGGGACAGGACAGAGGTATGGGGAACTGAGGAATGAGGGATGAACACTGCAGTCTTATTTGTTACAGAGAAAAAGTGACAGTCCAGTTTGCCTACCGGTCCTGCCAGCTTGACAGGTTATACAGTGACAAAGGGGAGCCCCCAGACCCCTGAGGCTCGGCACAGCCTTGGCCGTCTGGCCAGTGGCAAGGGCCTGCAGCTCAGTGCTGGCACCAATGAGCCTACGTGCTTGCGGGTGTGTGCAGGGTGGTGTTCATGGTGCTGTTCTTCCCAGGTGCCCTCATCAGCCACGACAAGCTGCTGCTACAGATCAACCCCGAGCGAGAGCTGGGGAACATGAGCTATAAGCTCGGCCAGGTCAGTCTCACAGCCCCACATCCCAGCGCTGGCCCTGGTTTGTCAAGTGGCCACTTGACATATCTGGAAGAAGAGTTAAATGCAGAGGAAGTTTTACTTTTGTTTTTATTTATATTTTTTATTTGAAAAAGGTTTTAAGATGTTTTGTATGTACTGGTAGAGGTGTGTCTGAAATTTAGAAAGTGAGATGGTTTGAGTTAGACTTTAGGAAGAACTGGGAGAGACGAGGGTGAGGACGTAGAGCGGAGTTGGCTGAAGGGCTCAAGTGGAAGTGGACACCACTTGGGCCCCTGCTCCGATGGACCACAGATCTAGCCAGGACTCCGCTGGTTCCGAGGGGAGCGCCATGGCACGGCTCTCAGTGTGCAGGTGGATGCTCAGCCACTTCCTGGGCAGCTTCCATTGGTCTGCACTTCAGGCATCCCAGCACATGGTGGCACATGCCACAGGGCAGGGAGTGTGTGCACACGCACTCACAGACGGGCTAGGCTGCACTGACCGACCGACACCTTTCTCTCTGCTCACTGCTGTCTTCCTCTAACTATGTTGCTGGTTTATTTAGAAACCAATTGTGCAGGACAATTAGTTTTGTTTCAGAAGATAGCAAGTCAGGAGTGTTTGAAAACAGTTGTTAGTTCCGAGGATTTCCTATTCTGAGCTCCCAGTGGGCAGCTTTTTCAGCAGAGTCCCCAGGGTGTCCCGTGTACCTGTCCCTGTCCCCTGTCTGCACAGCATTCCTCTGGTCCCATTAGCTGCCTGCCCCTGTCCCCTGCCTGCAGGGCATTCCTCTTTTCCAGTTCGCTGCCTACTGGCTTCAGTGAGCAGAAATCAGGGAGCTGCTGCACCAGCTTGTGTTTTTCTAGACTTAGTTGGAAGAGGCCACAAACTCTTCTGTTCTTTTACCTTTTTAGAGAGGTTTCTCCCCTGAATTAAGTGAAAGTGTTCATTGGAAGGTGATGTGGATTTATGGAGGGAGGTGTGTTTCTGAGGGCAGGTTGTACGTGAGGCCTATGGCTCATTGGGTGCCCATGGCCACGTCCTGGGGCCCCTGACACTGGGTCTGTGCTCAGGCTGTTTCCCTGACTCTTACTTCCCTCAGTGTTTTTGTCCACATCTAGCCCTCTGCAGGCTCAACATAGTGGCTAAAATACAATTCACCCTGCCCTCTCTGGGATGTTCAGCCCCCCAGTGTCACTGGACTGAGCCACTGCTGGCTTTGGGGCCAGAGGGGCCAGAGGGTTGGTTGGGGACTGGGCAGGGGAGCACAGGGTCTGCTCTTCTCAGCCTGAGAGTGGCTTCTGCAGACTCTCTGCCTGCCCACTCGCTTACCACAAGCTGCCGGGTTAGAGGGTGAAATGGCTGTGTGTGCTGAGAGCAGGAGCTGGGGCTGGGGTCACCAATTATGGACAGTTTTCTAGAGGACCAGGCAGAAGGGAGGCCCCACACACATGCTGACTGCATGGTGGCTTTTGATCTGGAGCATGGGTTACAGAGGCACAAGGGAGGTCTAGCCCCTGCTCAGCTGGGCCCCTCTGCAGGGACGGGGTAACTGCCTCTGCCAGGCACCACGTCGCCCTCCTGCTGGGTTCCTCCTCCCTTCCCAGCCCGCCATCTCCAGAAAAGGCACATTACCTTTTGCATTCTTGGGAGATTTTTTTGTTGTTGTTGTTTTGTTTTTTGAGATGGAGTCTCACTCTGTCATGCCAGGTAAAGTGCAGTGGTGTCATCACAGCTCACTGCAACCTTGAACTCCTGGGCTCAAGCGATCCTCCTGCCTCAGCTTCCTAAATAGCTGGGATTACAGGCGCGCCACCACACCTGGCTAATTTTTTCTATTCTTGGTAGAGACAGGGTCTCACTCTTGCTCAGGCTGGTCTCGAACTCCTGAGCTTAAGTGATCCTCCTGCCTCGGCCTCCCAGAGTGCTAAGATTACAGGTGTGAGCCACCACACTTGGCCCTAGGGGTCTTTTTAAAGCAAGTAATTCCGACAAATAGGGTTTACCACCACGATGCCAGTTTGGGAGGACCAGAGTTGAGAAGAAGCCTCTGTGCTGGTTCCATGTTTCCCAGGACTTCATGCATATGTCACTTAGGAGCTAAAGCATCCCTTCATAGACCTCTTTCCTTCACCCTCCTCAGCTGCTCCTGTGGGTCGACTGCCCTTTTCTAGATCTTTAGCCTGAGGTTGGAGTGTTCTCACAGCAATGCAGCCCCCGCCCCACCTGCTCTGTTGGCTCTTCTGCCCATAACCTGCTGGGCCTGAATGGCCCCTGCTAAGGGACAGGCCATTCAAATGGCAGAGGGGTGTGCTCAGTCCAGGGGGCCCAGGCCGTACCTGCCCACGAGGACCTGATGCCTTCACCCCAAGCACTGATTCGAGTGTCCTATTCCTGTGACAGGTGTCTATACACTCTGTGTGGCTGGGGAACAACATCACACCCCTGAGGGAAGAGGAGTGGGACGAGGAAGAGGAAGAGGAGGCAGACGTCCCTGCACCTTCATCACCACCCACGTCTCCAGTCAACTCCAGGTTTCCTATTGGCATTTTTCTTTTTTACAGAAATCTGAAATTTCTTATTAGTCATTTGATTTGTTTGGGGTACTTCTTGAAATGAACCTCTCATCTCATGTACGGGGAAAAAACCCGTCTCGCACATTTTGCAGGAAGCACCGGGCTGGAGTTGACATCCACTCCTGTTCCCAGTTTTTGCTTGAATTGTACAGTCGCTGGATCTTGCCATCGAGTTCAGCCAGAAGGACCCCAGTCATCCTGATCAGCGAAGTGGTTCGATCCGTAAGTTTGCCTTCCCGTCCTGTCTCACACGTGCCGGTGCGCCTGTGTCCCCCCACACCCATATACAGTTTATAATCTCTTGGAACTTAGAAAACAGCTCTTACAGGTTCACAGATACGGGCTGATAAATCAGTATTTCACAAATTGGCAAAGGAACAGTTTTTTCCATTTCGATCCGGGGCAGGTTGGTACTCTTAAACACAGCAAAGGCATTGTAGGCATGCCGCATTGCTGTCTGAGTCCTGAAGACTCCTGTCCTCTTCTGCTCCTCTCCTCTAGGGCCTGTGGCACACACAGTCCCGAGGCTCGGGCCCCGCTTCTTTTTTTTTTTTTTTTTTTTTTTTTTTTTTTTTTGAGACAGGGTCTCACTCTGTTGCCCTGGGTAGAGTGCAGTGGGGTCATCATAACTCACTGCAACCCCAAACTCCTGGGCTCAAGGGATCCTCCTGCCTCAGCCTCCTGAGTAGCTGGGACACAGGCACCATCACACCCGGCTAAGCAGGCCCCACTTCTGAGAAGCAGCCATTCCAGGCTGTTGGTCTAGGGTCCTGCCACTCTTCAGTTAGTGAGGACCCCAGAGGCATCTGTTTCTGTGCGTTATGTCTATTAGGATCTATGGGATTGGAAATAAAAATGGAGACGTTTTAAAAGTAGTTGCTTACTAATCCATTTGAAAATAAAGATAACTTTTTAAGACTAGTGAGAATAGCTTTATTTTACATTTTCGTAAATCTTTTTGATATCTGGCGTATTAGAAAGCAGCTGCGGCCTCCAGGGAAAGGCAGCCGCTGATTGCAGGCACACTCCCCAGAATGGGCGCTCGTGCCGGGTTGAGATCCGCTGTTAGTTGTAACATGGAGAACTGAACGTCAGAGAAGGGAGTGCTGGGGAGATGAAGAGAATAGTTGGCAAAGCATTTATTTCTGACACAGACAATTGCCCATTTCTGTCTTCCCAGGGGTTTTGAGGGCCTGTCTTCATATGCTGTAGGAAGGGCTTGGTATTTTCAAAAATAATAAATGTAGCTCTTTTCCGTGGTGACTGCTGTGGATGAGTGACCCCACGCTGGTGGAGCTGAGACCCCAGTTTGCTGCTCCCGTCTGTGGTGTGTGTGGAGAGACATTTTCAACCTGACATTCGGTGACTGGTTTTTTTTTCACGTTTTGTGTTTACCCTGTATTTTAGGTTTCCAGGTTCTTATTGATTTCTTTTCCCAGTCAGGGCTCCTGTGAATTCCCGAATTCTCTTCTGTCTTGGATGTTAGAGCAGCATTTTTGATGCATTACTTACATTCTAATAGCACAGTTCTCCCCCTTCCTATCCTAATGTTCCGTGTCTCCAGCTTCTAGTGGTCTCAGACTTGTTCACTGAACGCAATCAGTTTGAGATGATGTATTCGACGCTGACAGAACTGCGGAGGGTGCACCCTTCGGAAGATGAGATTCTCGTTCAGTATTTGGTGCCAGCCATCTGTAAGGCAGCTGCCGTCCTCGGCATGGTAAGCGAGAGCTGGTGTGGAAGCGGAGGCTGCCTGTGCTGATGCTGCCGGGCCCACTGTGCCTTGAAACCTGGTGTTGGCCAGACGTTCTGGGCCCAGCCATGTCCTTCGAAGGCGCATCCTGAACTAAACTCCCATAGCACATGTGAGCTGCAGCACTGTCAGCTGGAGAGAATTCAGTTACTGTCAGTGCCGTTCCATAGGCCACCGTGACATGTGTTGTCCCCCTTGGTTTGCTATGTCGTGACAGTAGCCTGCCCCCACAGGACCACGGGTGTGTCATGGCGCTGGAGTAGCATAGGTGGCGCAGACGTGGCTGATTCTCCACCCTCTTTCCTGCAGATCCCCTGTGCTTCTCAGCTACATAGCCTCCTCCTGGGGACCATTTTGTCACGGTGGCCCTGCATTTCCACTCCCAGAGTCTGGATACTGCAGTCTGTTCTTAGCATGAGGGCTGTCTTAGTCTGTTTGGGCACCTTAGACTGGGTAATTGATAAACAGAAGAAATTTATTCTCACAGTTCTGGTGGATAGAAGTCCAGGATCCATGCACCAGCAATCTGTGTCTGGTGAGGGCTGCTCTCTGCCTCATAGATGGCACCTTCTTGCCGTGTCCTCACGTGGTAGAAGGGCTGCACAAGCTCCCTTGGACCTCTTTTATAGGGGCTCTAATCCCATTCTTGAGGGCTCTACCCTCATGACCTAATCACCTCCCAAAGGCCCCTCCTCTTAATACCATCTCACTGGGGATTAAGTGTCAGCATATGAATTTGGGGACACACATTCAGACCATCACAAGAGTCTTTCGAGTTCCTCCTTATTCTGCTTCTGGTTTATCAGGATTCAGCCAATGCTGGTGGCACCCATATTCTGTGTGCACATCACCACATAGTATTTGCTAAACATACAGCAGATAAATACGTAAAAGTAATTCCCTGTGGGCCCTGACAGGGTATTAGAACTGGCATTGATTGTTCTTTGTCATGTAGTATCATCCAGTAATTGTGATGTTTCTTACTCAAATGTCCCTTGGAATTCATTTTATGATAGCAATAGAAACTCATTTCTTCCACAAACATGTGCCAGGCTGCCATATGCCAGGCATTTGGGGCCACTGGTAAGGTTGGCATGGTGGTGCCCACCGCGCCTGCCGCATGTTCCATATACAGTACTGTTGCCAGGAACAGCCATGCTGTTGTGACAGTGACGATGTGCGCCCCCGCTGCTGCAGCACCAGCATTTGCTAAGCCCCTCCTCGCATACCCCCATCACCTCTATCCACAGACTGGCAGGGGCAGCTGGCCATCCAGGTCACACAGATGTGACAGAGGTGGGGTGAGCCCCTGCCTCTGACTGGGGCCTGACTCTCCTCTTCCTGACTGCTCCCTGTAGGGTCTGTGCCCCAAGCCAGAGTGCTAGAGTACGTGTCTCCCCTTGTGGGTGGCCTTCAGCCTGGTGCCGTGCTGGTGACTTAGGAGCCATCCAGGGAGTAGAAACAATGAGTGCCTTGGTTTTTCTCTTCCACATGGCTCTTCAAAGCGGACACCCTCTGGGTGTTGCTGAGGCCGATGTCAAAGCAGCTCACTCGAAAGGGGTACTTTTTTCTCTGTGGGGAGTAATTGTGTTTTTGTGCTCAGGCCCAGATCCCCCCAGGCAGATGTTGTGCTGCCAGTAAATCAAATGAGTAATGATAATTTCTAAGAACAGATCCCAAGGCAGGATGGTGCATGGACACTGATTCCCAGTTCTGTGCACATGAATGTTTTTCCTTGAAGGTGATCATTTTCTGTGAAGGTTTTCAGTATACTGTGCATTGGTGCAGACGCTGTCATTCTAAAACATGTAAGTTTCTTTTGAGAGATGTGCCCATGGTGTGAAATCTGCACCTCTCCGACAGCACATCCTGGTGCTGTGCTTTCAAAAGTGAGACCTGGGGGCAGGGCTGGGAGCTGTCCTTAGGAACAGGCCACAAAGCCCATGGCTGTGGGCGGGCAGCATGGGTGAGGAGGGGACCCCTCCCCCTTCACTCCTCCTGTGGGCGGGCAGCAGCTTCTGGGTCATTTCCCTGTGGAAAGGCCACTACCGCAGGCTGAGAGGCTCATTCCACAAAAACAAGAGGCCACCTTGACACGCGGTCGTCCATGGGAATTCCACATCCTATGGTCTTGGGTTGAAGGAGGATGGTATTCTTTGCCAAGGGCTATTTTCTATGAAGGTCTTCTCTTCACTGTTAAGGAGTAAACTTAAGTGAAGAGCATGGCATTAGGTGTTTAGGTCTGTACTTAATTCTGTTGTGTTTAGAATACTAAGTCAAATTTATGCTATTGTGGTCCAAGATAGCACAGACTGGTGTTGGAGGTCCCCAAGACTACCCCTAGGTTTTTGCTAAAAGGACTCAGAGCTAGGATTTATCACAACAAAAACACACAAAGGGAAAGGCACCTGGGACAAAGTCTGGGGGAAACCAGGCTCGATTTTCCAGAATCCTCTCTCAGGGGAGACACACAGGGTGCATTTCATTCCCCCAGCAGCAGGTGCATGTGAAGTGCTGTCACCAGGGAAGCCAGTTAGAGACTCAGCTCCAGGGTTTTTATTCGGGGCTGGTCACAGAGGCACCCTCTGCCTGGCACATGCTGAAACTCCAGACCCCCAGGAAGTGACGGGTTCAGCATAATCCTACTGCACACACAGCTGAGGCACAGAGAGCCTCTCGTCAAGTTCCCAGACGATAGCCCGGGCCAGCCTGGCATGCACCCTCTCTCAGGACACAGTGTCGGGCCTGCCGTGTGACTCTCTTCTGCACACCGGCCTTCCACCTTAGCATGAGGGCAGCCCTCTCGGCTGCGGGGGAGGTGCGCCACTGGGACTTGCTGTCGTTCATCAGGGAGGCCTTTTTCTGTGTGCGTGTGCCCAGGACAAGGCTGTGGCAGAGCCGGTTGGCCGCCTGCTGGAGAGCACGCTCAGGAGCAGCCACCTGCCCAGCAAGATCGGAGCCCTGCACGGCATCCTCTACGTGCTGGAGTGCGACCTGCTGGACGACACTGCAAAGCAACTCATCCCGGTCATCAGTGACTATCTCCTCTCCAACCTCAAAGGAATAGCTCAGTGAGTGGGGGCCCGGCCAGGAGTCTTGCAGTGAGGTGGGGAAGAGAGTGATGTCGCACCTCTCAAAGTGCACGCCAGGCCAGGTGGCCGGCAGGTATTGGTGGGAACCCAGGCAGGCACCCTTCTCACAGGACCGTGGGTGAGGTCAGTGAGATACAGGGACGCAGAGGCGTTCCGGAGGCTGTCTTGTGTACTCCCCCATGAGACAGAAGGTCCTGCCTCTGTACCCCGCTCCCGTGTGCTTGGTACGCTCCTCTGTGCATCCATCCCTGACTCCTTGCCAGGCCAGTAGCCCTCGTTCTCTGTCCACGGAACGTGTTCTAGTTGCCCAGTTCTGCCTCCTCCTGCAGCTCCCCTCACCTGATCCTGGGCACCCCAGCATATCCCTCTTGTTTCTACTCTGACCCCAGCCTCACATTATCTAAAGGCAGCTGTACATGTGAGTCTGCACAGGTGTGGCCCTTATAAAGCATAGCTGGTGGCAGAACTCCTTAGAAAGCAAGACAGGCTCACCATACTGTGTCTTGCAAGCACGGGGGCCTCTGTGACACACTGGTCCCACCCCTACTCTCTCCCAAGGTCACAGAGGCTCGGAGCAGCAATGGGCAGTTTTTCTAATTGCTCCTCCCTGCAGGAGCTGTCTTTAGAACCCGCCCTCATAGGGAGGATAGAATTTCCTCAGGCACAGATGCCAGGGAGTTGAGGGCAAGGGTTAGGAGCAAAGATGGCAGTGAGGGGCGGGCAGGAACAGCCAGTTGTCCCCTTTGACAAGCAGGCGGATGATCTGCGATTGGGTGAGGTTAAGTGGAAGGTTTGGAGTGAGGTAGGGCAGGTCTGGGGAGCCCAGGCAGACATGGGTGCAGTAGAGGGTGGGGCTCAGGTAGCAGGGAGGCGCAGGCAGGGGTTGGGATGGGCTGGAGCAGGGAAGGTGGCTCACCAGAGGCTGTTGCTCTCGTCCAGGCTGGAGCTGGCGTGGGCCTGTAGGGAGGCCCTTCTTGTCTGTTGTCCTCGCATGTCAGGTGCCATGTGAGCAGGATGGACAGACAGCCTGGAGCCTGGCACGGACACACATCACACAGGGGACATAGGCCTGCAAATTGAGGGGAAAGTATGTGGGTGCAGCAGTGGGATCTTGGGGGCAGCCCTAGAGCGGACACCAGACCAAGGCAAGGCGTAGCCATGCTGACGTGCTGCGGGTGCAGGGGACTGCAGGGCTAGGGCAGGAGTTGCACTGGGGCTGCAGGGAGCTTGCGGTGTCCAGGTGGAGAGGGTGAGCGGAGCTGGCCCCAGGCCAAGGACAGAGGGGCTGGTGCCCGCACCTCAGCAGTGGAGGTGGGACCATGCGGCGGCCCATGTGATTGTCACATGGGTGAAGGGGTGTTACGTGGGTCTTTTATCCACAGTGGCCATTTGTCCTATCAAGTCACCCAGGTCCCAGGTCCCCATGGCGGCTGTGGGGAAGGCAGGGACTGACGGGATCACAGGTGACACAAACACATGAGGGAGCGCACAGGTCTCTCCAAGGGAGAGAGAGAGGGCACAGTGTCCAGTCTGGAGCCGGGGCGGTGTCCAGTGGAGACTGAAATTTCAGGCCAGGTTGCAGAGGCCTGGAGAAGCCATTCAGGCTGGACGGTCCCCAAGGCTGGCCTGAAGCTCTGCACTCCAGCGGGGGCCAGGCGCACTGCTGCCCAGTCTTTACCGCAGATGGAAGTGGCTGCCACGCATGGCTAAGCTTGGCTGTCATGTCCCGTTTCCAGCTGCGTGAACAGTCACAGCCAGCAGCACGTGCTGGTGATGTGTGCCACCGCATTCTACCTGGTTGAGAACTACCCTCTGGACGTGGGGCCAGAATTTTCAGCATCAATAATACAGGTGAGTGGGCCCTGGCTGGTCTTCCTCTGGACACAGGGAGCAGGCTTGTGTCCTTTTTCCTGTGGGATTGTACTAGTGGGTCAGTTTTGATTTGGGGGAGGGGGCATGAACGACCCAAGACTTAGAGGCCTTTCCTCTTGTCCAGATGTGTGGGGCAATGTTGTCTGGAAGTGAGGAGTGCACCCCTTCTGTCATCTACCACTGCGCCCTCAGGGGCCTGGAGCGCCTCCTGCTCTCCGAGCAGCTCTCCCGGCTGGACGCAGAGTCCCTGGCCAAGCTGAGTGTGGACAGAGTGAACGTGCACAGCCCACACCGGGCCATGGCAGCCCTGGGCCTGATGCTCACCTGCATGTACACAGGTGAGCAATTATCACAGTCCGTGGTGCCCAACTCCTGCTCAAGGGAGACAGGAACATGCTTGCTTGAGGAACATAGAGCCAGATCCCCTCTGATTCAGCCCTGTGGTGTTAGCCTAAGCCAGCCCCGTCACCACGTGAGACAGGCGTGAGAGCCTAGGGCAGAGGTGTACACCCAGGATCATGTCACTGTGCACAGGTGTCAGAGCCACAGCTCTGGCCAGTTGCCCCCCACGGCTGAGCAGTGGGGAGCTGGGCTGGGTCCTGGGCTAGCTAGGGGCCCATGTCACCTGCTTTCAGACCATCTCTGGGGACTCGTTAAACATCTGTATGCACAGCACTGTCTGTAGAGCCTGTTGGGTCTTACAGATTATGTCACCTTCACGCTGAACACTTTTGTTTCAGGAAAGGAGAAAATCAGTCCAGGTAGAACCTCAGATCCTAACCCTGCAGCCCCAGACAGCGAGTCAGTGATTGTTGCTATGGAGCGAGTATCTGTTCTTTTCGATAGGTAAGAAATGAAGCCCACCCCCTTACTCATGAACTGCCTTGGAATTTTGGCCAGAAGCAGTTGCCTCCATGTGTCTTTGTGTGTCCTCTCGAGTGTTGCTGTGGTCCTGCCTGTGTTTCCCAAGCACACCCTGGTTGTGGGCTGGCTTGGCTCGGTGTTCAACCAATGAACAGATGGTCCTTGGACTCCAGCACTCAGGTGATATTGACAACTCCAAGGTTGTCCAGTGCTTGCCCGTCTCTCCTGAAGGCTACAGGGACAGTGCCTGGCACCTGAGCAGTGTGGCACGGGTGCCGGCACGATTCAGCTCTAGGAGGGCCAGGCAAAGGGCCTTTTGCAGGAGAGGTGCCCACAGTCCAAGCAGGGGCCTGCTCTGTCCTTCAGGGTCTGTGGGAGGGAGCACACGGCACCTATGAGCAGTGTTGGGAGCAGCATCAGGAAGAGTAAAGGTTAAAACACAGAGACACGTCTTTGAGAGCCCACGGGATTGGCGCCTTGGCCTCCCAGCCTCCCCACCTTGCATGCATTTCTGTTCAGAATTGGTTTTGCTTGCCTGTTCTGGAAAATGGGTTAGGGACTTTGTTGGGCTTTTTCTTGATGACAGGGCCCCATGTTTAGCTCTCAAGCCAAGTGACATGACAGTCTGTGGCCTTGTGACACCACTTGACCACCAATCAGGCTGGCCAATGGGAAGCCATTTGGCTTTTCCCAAGAGCCACTGAGACAGGCTTTGCCTGTGCCACTCTTTGGCCAGATGAGCTGTTCTGAACAGCTGAGTATACGCTGGTCTCTTTCCATAGGAATATTAAAATGAGCCTCTGTGTCATTCTTCTGTCGACACATAGTCACTGAGCACCACTGTGCTGCCGGGCACTTGGGTGGTGGGGCACACGGAGGTGCCACACCCGACTTGGGTGGACTCTGAGCCTTCCTGGGCTTGCGGTCTGGTGCTGAGGAAATAAATGCTCCAGTGAGCCCAGTTGAAGGGCATCTTCCAGAGCAGCAGCCACGCCCACCACGGCCAAGGCAGGCACACCTGCCAGGAAGCCTGTTCGGTTTCTGGGTCACCGCCGGTGCCTCTCAGTTATACATGGCTGTCACGCCTGCGCCAGCACGGTAGTAACGGGACAGCTGTCTTTCAGCATCGAAAAGGATACTGCTGAAGGGACATGTGTTAGGGTCTGTTGGGAGAAGAATCAGTGAAAGCACAGATGGGGGCCGGGTTTGATAAGAAGAAAACATCCTGGTTGACCAGAGGGCTGCAAGGTGTTAGAACGTGTTATGGCGAAAAGTTTGTGAAAGATTTTGATGTGGAAAATAACAAAAACGTAATGAGGGCAATTTTTTTTTGTTATGACTCTTAAAAGTCTCTTCTCTAATGTCCCCAACCTAAACCATTTCTGCTTACTCATTTACGTGGTTTTCAAACCCTCTTTGGATTGTCGGGGCCACATGGCATAGGAGCCCAGCCTGTGCCGAGCAGCCGGTCACCAGTGAGGTGGACAGAGGGAGAGCCGCGGGTTTGCCTTTTTACTCTCGAAATTCGTACTCTAGTTAGCCCCACTTGGACAGTCTCTAAAGGTCAAGGGTACCTCCAGCCCTGGTTCCACCCCACTGGGGCAGGGTAGGGGAGCTGTGGGGAGCCTGGCTGAAACTCTACCTATGTCCCTGCCTCCTAGGATCAGGAAAGGGTTTCCCTGTGAAGCCAGAGTGGTGGCCAGGATCCTGCCTCAGTTTCTAGACGACTTCTTCCCACCCCAGGATGTCATGAACAAAGTCATTGGAGAGTTTCTGTCCAACCAGCAGCCTTACCCACAGTTCATGGCCACCGTGGTGTACAAGGTGAGGGTGTCTGCATGTGGGGTGGGGTGGAGGGGGAAGTCCTCAGGGGAATTGGCCCCAGCGTTCCCGGGAGGGCCCTGTGCCTCCCCGGGGAAGCAGCAGCAGCCCTGTACCCCTGCGGCATGTTGGAAGAGCACACCTGCCCCACCTCCCTCCTGCCCCTGACCTGGGGTGCTTGCTCCTTCTCAGGTGTTTCAGACCCTGCACAGCACCGGGCAGTCATCCATGGTCCGTGACTGGGTCATGCTCTCCCTCTCCAACTTCACGCAGAGGACCCCGGTCGCCATGGCCACGTGGAGTCTCTCCTGCTTCTTCGTCAGCGCTTCCACCAGCCCCTGGGTCGCGGCAATGTATCCTCCCTGGGTCCCTGGCGCTGGCCAGGCCCCACTCACCGCCACTCCTTGCACATTCTTTGGTCAATATCTAGGTTCTTGTTTTGTGTTAAGGTTTTTGAAACCTAACCTTTGCAAAAACCCCCACAGATATGGAGATGACATGGACCTCTGCCCCAAGGGAGTAAAATGTTGGCAGGGACACAGAAAACAGAATGCCCAGCCATTTGCTGACCAGGGGGGCTGTTGTGTGGCAGGAGAGTCGTAGGGCGGGGCAGCGCGGAGAGCATGATCTCTGCAGGCATCCAGCCCACTCCTGCGCTCGTGCTGCTTCTCATTAGCTTTTGTCACTGTCTTCATTGCCCTCTTGGGGAAAGGCTTCAGTAAAGATCCAGTTCCCACCCGTAAAATGCTAGCTGCCAGGAGTTCCCCTTTGGCAGCCTTCTCCCAAGACAGACCACAAGAGCTTCCAAGCAGCACAGTTGTCCTCGCCCAGCCTGCCAGGCAGGGTCTGGGCAGGCAGGGCTGTGGCTCTGCCCTCACTGCCGGAGCAGGCTCACAGGCCAGCGTGCGCAGCGGCCCGCGCTGCGTGGGAACCAGGCCAGGTAAGTGCTGCCAGGCAAGCGCCCCACCTCACCAGTCAGCTCCGCCTGGCCCACCTCTGCCCTGCCCAGCATCCCGCAGGCGTCCAGTAGGCAAGACTGCAGGAGAGCTGCTGGAGCCGTCAGGCCGCCCTGCTGCTCTGGTGGCTCTCCAGCCTCCCTGGGCCCACTCTCGGGCTGTGTTGAGAGAGGATCTCCCCAGCCAGGACAGGGAGGCAGTTTTACCCTTACTTGCCAGCTTCTCCCTTAACTCCTCGCCAGCCTCCCACATGTCGTCAGCAGGATGGGCAAGCTGGAGCAGGTGGACGTGAACCTTTTCTGCCTGGTGGCCACAGACTTTTACAGACACCAGATAGAAGAGGAGCTTGACCGCAGGGCCTTCCAGTCTGTGTTTGAGGTGGTCGCAGCTCCAGGAAGCCCATACCACCGGCTGCTGACTTGTTTGCGAAATGTCCACAAGGTCACCGCCTGCTGAGCCTGTGCTGGAGAGGCTGCGAGGCAGTGACGGCTGGTGCCCAGTGCCCGGCCTCCACCAGCCGGCTCGGTCACCGCAGGCTTCCGCTCACGCCATGGGTGGCCAGGCAGCGTGTGTGTCTTTGCCACGTGTCAGAAGTGCTCTTCGCGGCGAGGTGGCTGGGCAGGGAATGGCTGTGGTCTGTAGGGGTTGAGCCCAGGGCCTTCCAGAGAGCAGGAGCAGCTGTGTTGCTGGCCCTCAGGCTGCAGCTGGTGGTGATGCCGGTGGACCAGGTGTTGGCCTTTCTCCTAACGCTCACATTTGGGTTGGCGCCAGGTTGCAGCTGCCCTTGCGTCTGGGACAAAAGTCCTCCTACAATCCTCCTACAGGACAGCCCCTCTGCTGTCCCGCAGGCGGAAGACTCTGCCAGCAGGCTTTGGGAGCACTGCCCTATGTGTCCCCAGCAGGGTGTGTGTGCCACACCCAGCGGGTAGATGCACAGAAGCTGCAGTGCATGCTGGGCCGGTGGCTGGGAGTGCCACACACCCAGCGCCATTCTCCCTTTCTCTGTTTTCTTCTCAGGATTTAAAATTTAATTATATCAGTAAAGATATTAATTTTAATGTAACTTTCTATGCCCGTGTAAAGTATGTGAATTACAAGGCCTGTGCTGCATGCAACGGCATCTGCGGAAGTGGACAGGGCCCCTCTGGCCTCGACTCCCTGCCCCGCAGCCACCCACATAGCCCTCCCGAACCCCCGTTGATGTTTCTGCAGCACATGTCCCCTTCGTATGCATTCACATGTAACTGGAATGTAGAGAGGTGTTAGTGTTAGGGTGTCCACAGCAGGAGTCCTCCCTAGGGCCCCCTGTGAAGATTAAGGAGCACCCTCCACCACCTAGTGTGTAAGGGTACAGCTCCCCACGGTACTCTCCTCGAGCACAGACGACTGTCCACGTTCACCACCCACCAGCGAAGTGAGGGATGGTGGCTTCCCTGTCACATGACTGTGAGCAGCCTCTGCTGTGTCCGGAGATGCTGGCTCTGGGCTGGGGTCTGTCCCCAGTGCTGGCTAGCCTGTTTGGAGTCTGCCACCCCATGGATGTGTGCCTCGCCCTGGCAGCCCCGAGGGTGGCTGACCGGCATTTTATCCAAGCCCCTCTTAGTCAAGAGCAAAGCTCAGTGTCTTGGCAACCGTTAGTGACAGAGCACAGCAGCCACTGCCCTTTTTAGCTCACACCTTTAGTCAGGAGAGTACAGATCTCTGTGCCCACTGGAGCCCCAGGGGTGGAGTGCAGACGGGGAGGGGAAAGGGGCTGGTTAGCTCATGGCCCCAAGTCAGCACCATGGCCCCATCAGAGCTGTTTCCAGGCCCAACGTAGTCAAGTCACCAAAAGGGAAGTGAGTCCTGGACTGTAGGGTTGCCCTTGACGTAGGAGCTGGACTGGGAAGTTGCGTCCACTGTTGGCTGTAAGATGGGCGGGGGGGCCTCTGCTTCCTCAGCCCCTGGAGGCAGCCCCAGCTGGGTTGGTGACATCGTGCGGGTTGGTTCAGTCATGGACGTTGATGTTTGCGTATTTAACATGGTAAGTGGAGATAATTTTGGAGCTGTTTTCCAAAGTCTGTGTAGGTGCTGCCTTGAGACCCCTTAGCTTCCATCTGTCCCTCTCTTGCTACGGCAGTTGGAAGGCAGCGGGGATGCAGGGTGGTCTGCTGCCACGCACGTGGGGGAGCCCAGGGGACCCCCTCCTCAGAGAAGCCTGCACCAGGCCTCTGTGCGGCTTTCCTGCCAGCTTCCAGCAGAGCCCCCCACCCCCAAGCCAGGACTGGCTCGTCCTAGTGTCGGGGGCTGCATGAACGGTAGAAATGGATCCAGTTTTTGAGGAGGACCTTAAGGGAAGCTACCAAATTTTAAGAAGAAGAAAGTTACCATTCTCCCTTACTAGTCTGGGGCTCCCATTGCTCATCCTAGCTTTTCCCATAGAAAGCCTGTTGAATGTTTGTGAATGATGGGAAAGTTCTCAGACCTTTTTGCTGCCCCACCCCAGGCTATTGCAGCAGCTCTGAGACAGAAGTATCAGGCCGATGTTGTTCCTGGTTAGATGTTTACATTTATAAGAAATAACACTGTGAATGTAAAATTTGGAGCCATTCCCCTTAGAATTCATATTGCTGGCCTCAACGTAGAGTTTAATTGGCCTCTTGTTTACAATGTGATCTAAAACAGTCAGTCTTATAGCAAGGGGCTTGGAACCCTGCTCTGGCAGTAGGTATCAGCCCAAAGAACTGCTTGCGTGTTCCAGAGATGAGTATGCGTTTATAAGTAAAATAACTTTACTCATGCGTGAGTATACATGCATGTGCATATATACATATCTATAATTTTATATTTACACACATTCACACATCTCAAGACAAATATGCAAGGCCGCTATGAAGGCCCATGTCAGTTTTCCTGGAGGTTGACTTTTCTCAGACCTGCTGCATGACTCACATCTAAACGGGACTCACCAAAAGTAGGGCCATGCACTGCTCATTGAAATCCCACTGAAGAAAATAATCTACCTTCTCAACTCTCTGCTGAAGGGACTAAGACTTGGTCAAGTTCCAAAAAGTCTGTGGCAAGTACCAATCATATTATCAATACACATTTTGTTGAAAATGTCATTAATTTGGTTGTCAAGATTTTTGCAAGGGGCGGTAGGGGGTTGTTTTTGTTTTCCTGCTGGGAATATCAGGAAAGCTTTTGATGAAACCAGGGTAGAATTGTTCGGCAATGCATTTAAGCCACGTGCCTCCCTTCCCCTGCCGGCCTGTCTGGGTGCACGTAGGTGACGTTTCGAGCTGCCAAGTGCCCTTTATGCTGTTCTCTCTCATTTTTGCCAGCACTTTCAGGAGGAAAGCACGAAGCTGAAACACCTTGCAGACACCCAGAACATAGCGTCAGAGAAGGCCCTGTACCCTAAAGGACACCCTTCAGCACCTCCATTGACAGGGTCATCTCAGAGCCTCAGAGTGAGCAGCTCCTGATGGAGCAGGGACGAGCCCTGCTGTCCAGCTTGGGGGCACAGATCCTAAACACAGCAATAACCATTTCGGGGGCTGGAGTGAGCTTGGTACTGTGTGTTGGGGGAGTGGAGTTAGTCTTGTGCCATCTGTGAGCACCCTCCCTAGCGAATGTCCTCACTTGGGCTTTGTCCCTCCCTCCCTTCCTCTGCGGTGGGTGCCCAGGACCTCGGCTGCTGGCCTGGGTGGACTTAGAGTTGTTTGGTGGGGCAGCGTGTGGGAATGGGGAGAAAGAAGACCTTGAGAGCTGCCAGGGCTCAGTGGAGCTTGGGATGGCTGGGCCTGTACTGCTGGGATGAGAGACCTGCTCAGAAAGCCATGTGACACCTGAAGGCCACCAGGAAGGTGCAGGGGGCACTCTTTCCCTGCTTGCCTGTCACGTGCTAATGCCGTTGAAGGAACTTCCTCCCCTCACTTGTTTCTGGGAGCAAAGCCTGCTGCAGAGGGGTGGTGACCACCGACCTCGGAGGGTGGCAGCCGACACGGACCTGTCCACGGTGGTTGGCTCTGACCCAAGTGGGACCTCCTGCCCAGGTCTCCTGCTTTGTGCTGCAGGCAGAGTGGCCGGGGAGCCAGCAGGGCTGTGATGGGCAAGCCCGGAGCCCTGCCCAGACCTGACCATCTGCTTCCGACAGGAAAGGGAAGGACTGACACAAGATGTATATTTAAATTTTAACTGCTGCAAACATTGTACATACAAATTAAAGGAAAAAAATTAAACCATGAATTGCTGCTTTACAAGGCTTGCTTTGCTTATTGAGAACCTAGACATGTTTGAGGAGAGTGCTTCCCGCATGGGCAGCACAAACCACAGGACGCGTGGTCTTTCTGCCCTGCAGATCGTGGCTGCCAAAGCTTTCGTGGTCCAGCGACCTGTGCTAATTACACGGAAGCCTCAGGATTCGAGCCCTTACAAATGCTTCCACATTTGGCCCAGGGCAGGAGGGGTGGTGAGGCCAGCACAGGGATTAGAGCCGTGTCCCCACATGGGGCACGAGCTGGCTTTTGAGTCCTTTCATGGCCCTGCCAACCCCTTCCACCTCCTTGGCCCAGCTGTAGCCCACTGCCCCTGAGGCAGCAGATGTTTCCCTCCTCCGCGCTGGCCTGGGCCTCTGTGTCTGCAGGGCCTGGCTCTGTCCATGTTGGCTTGTAAGTTCTTCCCATCTGATATGCCACCTCCTCCAGGAAGTCTCTGCTCAGCTCAACAGGGGCGCTGTCTAAGCTCTGGCTGTGCCTCTCCTGGGGAGCCTTGGTGGTGGTTGTAGTAATCTTGGGATACAGATATTTTACTCACCAACCTGCAAAAACAAAAACCACAGACCAGATTTCTCTGGTGCAGGGTATTTAGTAAATGTTTGTCGCGGTCCCATCTGATTCCAGCTAATTGGCAGGAGTCGTCCTCCCACCCCTCAGCCGAGCAGGCTCTGCGTGCGGTTGGTGCCAGGAGAGATGGGCAAGGCGGCACCACTGTGCATGGGGCCTTCTGAGATTCGGTGGCAGCTTGTGCCACTGGCTCACCTAAGGCATGGGGTCCCCTTTCTCTGGACAAGGATAGTGAATGCTTGGCAAGAGGGACCTGGTGGATGGGCCCAGCTGGGCTACGATTGTTCCCTCGTTGCTGTAAACATTTGATGGGGGCACGTCACTGCCGCTGAATCTGTCTCCTCATTGGTGACTCAAATCCTGGTCTCCCTGATGGCCTCAGCCTTCAAAGCCACCTAAGTTCTGGTCACTTCAGGGAAGTGGAGCACCCCCTTTCTCCCTGGTAGGCATGGACAGCCAGACCTGCAGCACACCTGGCATGGCTGATATTTCCAGAAAGAAAAAGGGCCCAGATCCAGTGGAAAAAGCAGCCTCTCCTCGTGAGTGGCTTGTCTGTGGCACATCCCTGCAGTCCCCCTCCAGCACCACGGCAGACCCACTCTCAGCAGAGGGCAAGAGCTCACCCAACCGTCCTACCCCTCACGAGAGAACATGCCCTGCGTACCTGCCCAGGCAGCAGTGGGGCGGCTCAGACGCCCCAGGGTATGTGCTCTCTCCCTGCCCTCACTGGGGGTTTGTTCTCTGCCTTCGATGACGTTTTTAGCTGTAACTAGCTTTGTTCCAAAAAGGATTTTACAGTAGCTTCCCAAATGTGGTGTGTGGTACTTTTTAACACTATAATCAGATGAGGGAAGTAGCTAGGGTGAGGTGAGTACCAGCTGGCCACCAGTCAGGCTGTAGGTTTTCTGGGAGCCACCCCAAAAGGGACTGGATGCAGGGGCTCTCTCCGCATGCTGGGACACGTGCCTGGGTGTGTGTGGGTGCACCCCCCAGGGCAGCCAGATAGCAGGGCCCAGCAGAGGCATTCTCTGAGGGCTCACGAGTCTGTCGTCTGGGGCCCATGGGCACAGATGTGGACCCAGCTTTGTGGAGTGACCAAGACATCATCTGGGAAACCAGGAGCACCTTATGTGGTTCCCATGGGCTCCAAGCAGCCTGGTTCCCATGTGGGCGGATGGCTTGTCCCCACCCGGATGGCCCCCCTCTGTTGCAGTCATGTCCTTTGGGGGCCCTGGGGTTCCCAGGCCCTGCACATGGGGGCAGGGTTTTCTCTGTCCCACACAGAAGTCAGTGGAGCCATCGAGTCAGTGTTGGGGCCTGCCCACTGAGGCAGAGGGCCCTTGGCACAAGCAATGGATGGCAGTGCCCAGCCATGGGGCCTGCTGCCCGCCATGCTGGGCTGGGCAGCCCCCAGTACTCTGCTGGGGCACGCTGGTCCTGATCATGGCCCCCTCACCGCCCCAGACAGGCCACCTGCCCCCCGACCTCCGACCGTGCCGCAGCTGGCTTCAGCACTGACCACATCCCTCTCCTCAGCCCCCGTTGCTCTCAGAAGTCCAAGCGCCTTGGGGTGCTCAGGGCCCCCTCTGACCCGGGCCCTGTGGCCTCCTGGCCGGGGCCTGTCCCACCCCCTGTTTCCCTGCCTTGGCCCACACCCCCAAGCTCTTCAACTGCTGGGATCTATCCGTCATCACAGGCCCTGCGTGAGGCTGCCTGGTCCCCTCAGTGGGATGTCCGCCAATACTCTGGGCTTCCGTGGAGGGAGCACTCCCACCCCGCCCCGGGCAGTCCTGGTTTCCTGCCAGCTGAGTGGAATAAGAGTGCTCAGGCCCCACCTTTGTTGTGTAGAGGGAACATGAGGCCTAGAAAGTGCAGGCCTCGCCTGGGCACAGCAAAGCCAGGCTGGGCTCCTGCCCATGCCCCTGTCGCTCCCCAGGGACCACTGCTGAGGCCTGACCTTCTCCCTGCAGGTGCTGCTGGGTGCCCAGCCCTGGGCCCTCTGCCTCCTGATCCCACGGTGACTGAGGGTCCAGCAGGCCATGCAGCTATGCCAAGGTACAGAGCCCCTCCCCACAGAGGACAGACCCAGGGCCCTCCTGCGGGGGGCAGCTGGGTCGCTGGCCCTGCCCTCTGCCTGCCGGCCTCATTCCTCCTTGTCCTTGGAGGCCCAGAGCGAGGGCCCCGGAGTCTGCCCCGTCCAGGGGGTTCCAAGGCATGCTGAGCCTAAGAAGCCTGGGCCCAAGCATTTAGCCCACTGCTCGGAAACACCTGCAGGGCGGGTTCTGCCACCCGGTGGCCCTGGGACTCGGGCAGGTGGGGGTAGATGTGCCTCGTCTAGGGCCGTCTGGTTGCGGGGCCCTGAGCACAGCAGTGATGCCCACTGACAGCAGCTGCCCCTTCAGCCCTGGCTGCAGGCCAGGCCTGTGCTCTCCAGAAGCTCCCAGGCAGATTCGTGGAAGGGGTCTGGGAGTGGCAGGTGGGGTCCCATGGCCTTGGAGGGGCTGTCCAGCCGGGTCCTGTTAGCCCCATTGTAACGATGAGGAAACCGAGGCTCAGGGGAAGGATGTGACGAAGGTCGCGTGCTGAGTTGCTAGAGCTGCGATTCAGAGCCCTCTGCCTGGACCTCGAGGCGCACCCTGCCTGCTTTTCCCAGCAGAGCCCTCGCTGTGCCTCAGTGCTGGGAGATGCCGAGCACCCCACCTCTGCCCTGGGAGCCATGGCTGGGGAAAGGGCACGAGGAGGGGTCCCCAACCTCAGGAGGGCCAAACCCTGTGCCTGAGAAGTGGGGAGCTTCCTGGAGAAGGTGGGCTCTCTGGTTATTCATTCGTTCTGCAAATGCTTCGAGAGCTCTCTATGCCAGGCCCCCAGGCTCCACGCTGGAAAGTAGAGGCAGCAGCGAGCCATAGGCCAGCCAGTGGGACCAAGGACTGACCTTGGCAGTGAGTGGGGAGGATCTGGGGCCTGCTCCGTGCCTCAGTGCCAGGCAGTAGGGATGGTGTCTCCTGAGACCCAGAGAGGAGAGGGCTCAGCCAGTCCCACAGGGCAGGGCCAGGCCATGACCAAGGAACTCGGCGAAGGGGGTACGGAGGCCCCTCTGGTTCCCGGCAGAACCTGGGGGCTGTCCTCCTGGTGCATTCCCCAGTCTGGCTGCAGGGACCAGGGAGCCCCAGGCCGGCCCTCCCCGTGCTGGGCACCCATAGTGGGCCATGCACCCAGCCAAGCCCTGCCCCGTCCTTTTCTGAGAACCTCAGCCTGTTGAGCCTTTTTTCCCCTCCTGCAGGGTCACATGCGAAACTTTTCTCAGAGGATGCCAACGGCATGAGCAGAGGCTCAGAGACACCTACCCCTCCAGGCCCAGCTCCTCCTGTCCTGGGGCAGCTCAGGCCTGAGGCTCCTATGGTCAGTCAGGCCCAAGGAGGGCATGTGGGCTTCTGCAGTCCCTCTGCTGCCCACAGCCTGGGCACTGGGGGGCCAGGCAGGACCACTGACAGGGTGCTGGGCCCACGGACACCAGATCCAGGCTGGGTGCCATGTCCAGCATGGCCCCTCCAGCACAGCTGCCTGGGGATCTTCAAATCTTATTTGATTTTAAGCTTTTAAATTTTGGACGTCAATGCCCTTAGGTGGCACTTTCTGCAAGGCACCCGGGCTCTCACCAGGCTGAGGTCCCCTGGCATTCTGTCCCTGAGCCCTGCAGAGGCAGAGGCCACTCCCCGTCCTGGCCCTCGAGCCCCCTTTCTGCCCTGTCACCCCGCACACGTAGCGCCATGTCTGGCTGCCCATCAGCTCCCTGCGTGCTCCGGCCTGTGCCCGGCTGCGAGGCCCTTGCGGGCTGGTTCTTCCCCAGAAGTGCCCTCCGGCCCTCTCTGGGTTTACCTGACGAACTCCTCCTCCTCTCTGGCACAGAGCTTCCCTCCGCTGTCTGGTGCTGTCCCCGCCTGGCTAGTGCTGGAGGTCTGTGTCCATGTCCCCTTCCTGCACCACCAGGCAGGGCGCCCAGCATCCACACGAGGCCCAGGCCTTCTGGGGAATAGAGCAAGAGAAGAAAGAGCCGAGACAGGGGAGTGAGGGCCTCGTAAGGACCCCGAGACCCTAGGGCTCAGCCTCAGTGAAGCCTGGCGGGGGCCTTCTGAGCCAGTGGCCACCTCGCCAGGGCCAGCAGTGGGGCCTTGTCTCCTCGTCTCCCCATCCCCCTCCCTGTCCCGTCCCCATGCACCTTTGCCCCTTTCTCCTTGTTCTGTCCACCCCACCTCCCCGTCCTAGCCTGCATGGCTGGGCCAGGCTGAGGTGGGGGCGGCCGCCTGGATCCCACCTGTCGGGCCACCGGGTTTGGGCTGGCCCGCTTGCTGCAATATTGATGGCCCGTCAGCACAGCCCTGATTCCTGGGCTTTCAGTTAAAAGGTTTCTGTTGTTGTAGCTTATGCAGTTGCTCTGTTGCTATGGAAACGTGACATCAAAATGACGTTTCCCGTTTAAAAGCTTTTAACTAAATTCCTGCCTGTCAGATGTAGGCCCCATTTTGAGCGCGGAGCTGCCTTCGAGCAAGCCAGCAAGCCGGCGCCTCCCGCCCATGGTCCGCGGGGCCCACCCGGGGCCTCGCCTGAGCGCGATCTTTAACCCCCAGGCGCCTCCAGCATGGCAGCTGCCGAAGTGCCTGGCTACCTGGTGTCCCCTCAGACAGAGAAGCACCGGCGGGCCCGCAACTGGACCGATGCTGAGATGCGTGGCCTCATGCTCGTCTGGGAGGAGTTCTTTGATGAGCTCAAGCAGACCAAGCGCAACGCCAAGGTGTATGAGAAGATGGCCAGCAAACTCTTCGAGATGACCGGCGAGCGCAGGCTGGGCGAGGAGATCAAGATCAAGATCACCAACATGACCTTCCAGTACAGGTGGGTGGGGGCCTGGCGTGGCCGGGCAGGCTGGGAGGGCATGTGGGTCCTGGAGCAGGCAGCCCACCTGTTGTTCTCCCCTGCCCTTGTGTAGACAGAGCCTGGTGGGCTGAGACCACGTGCAGCCTGCCCTCAGGGGGCAGGGAGACCCAGGCCCAGGAGGGCAGGAGGCTGCTCATGGAGCGGAGGGGTGGCAGGCTGGGCTGATCTTGACGCCCTGGGCCCGGGATGGCTGCAAGGCTGGGCACTGCCCACACAGGCGGCACCCCTTGACGTGCACACACCTCTCCCCAGACAGGAGACTGCAGCTGCCACTGCCCTCCCCACCACCTAGCCCCCGCACTCAGCAGGATTGTCAGGGTCCTACTGTATAGGTAGGGAAACTGAGGCCAGAGGCCAGAAGGAGGCTCGGCTCCCAGACCAGACTGGTCCTGTCTGGTCCTGACACTGTGACTTTTAGCATCAACTGAGCCCCTGCCGAGAGCCCAGCTCAGACTGGCATCTGGGTCAGGGAGAGGGGTGTTTAGGGCTGAGATCGGGCCACTGCACTCCAGCCTGGGGAACAGAGCAAAACCTGTCTAAAAAATTGCCCAAGGGGCCAGGACAGCGTCCAGCTCATGGGTGGGGGCTTGCTTGTGGGAGAAAGAGGTGGAGCCCAGCCCTGGCCCCAGTGACTCCCAATCTAGGGGTCACCAGGCCCGGCCACCACCTCTGTCTTTGCAGCATCCCAGGTTGGCCCTCCCGGCCTGGCAGCCCGAGGGGAAGGCTGGAGACACCCACGGGTCTGGGGCAGCTCTGGAGTCCAGGAGGGAGCAGGTGAACCCCAGCCTGTCTGGCACAGGCAGGCCAGGGTCACGGTAGGACAAAGGTCTCAGGTTCGGGGAGGGGCTTGCAGGCAGTGAGGGCGGCAGCAGGAGCTGGAAGCTCAGGCGGGGAGCCCGAGGCAGGGAGGCTGGTACAGCGGGCCTGCAGGTTTGCCTGGGGGGTACCTGTGTGACACCTTGTGGGGAGAGGACCCCACTCCCCTGACAGGCGAGGAGATGGCCTCCAGCAAAGCAGGGGGGAGCCCCAGCCCCCACGTCTCTGGTCTCCCAGGCACGAGCAGGCCCTGGCGGCTCTGCTTTGAGTCGCATTGATTTAACTTTCTATGACATTGAGCGGGTCCAGGCCTGGCCTGCCCGGAGGCCCATTTCTACATTTTGACCCCCGGCACTATGTCCTGAAGCTGGAACCAAAGCAGCTGTTCGGGGTCTGCTGGCATCAGAGTCGCTTAGTGAAATGATGGTAGATTTGAGCCACCGGCTCTTGATCTCAGGGTGAGATGTGAGTCTGGGTGTCTGCAGAGGCACTGGTGGGGACAGACGTCTGCCTGGAGTCCCTGCAGCTGCCACGGCCTCTGCAGCCCCCGTTCAAGTGCCTAGAGCACCAAGGAAGGGGCTCAGGATGGTGGAGGCAACGATGGCCGTCCTACCATCCCCCAACTCAGGAATCCATAGGCAGCCTCCCCGGCTGGCTCTGAGTGGCATCCGGCGGGGTTATTCATTAGTTATCCTGAAAGCCTTCTCCAGAGTCTCAGGGGAGGGATTCCGTCTCTATTCCTGAGGCCCAGGAGTCAAGGGTGCAGCAGGGGCTGGGGGCCTCCACTGCAGGCGCTGCAGTCTGGCAGGCGCTGTGCACCGTGACTCCTCACAGCTGCCATTGTCAACCTTTGTTCACCAAGGGGGAAACTGAGGCCCAGAGCAGGAAAGGATCTTGCCCAAGGCCACATAGTCCTTAACAGGCCAAAGCTTTGACTGGGTGACTAGTTCTTTGTCTACACCCCTCAGCCTCCCCGTAGCAGCAGAGACTTTCTTATTTTTTTACAAGAGCTCTTTATATATTAAGGCTGGCATGCGAAGGATGTCTGAGAGGGTGGCTGGGTTCCCTGAAGCATGGTTGGCTGGAGTACAATTTGAGGGCCTCACGTGCTAGGAACAGGCTTTTCCTCATTTCCCCCAGGAGGGGCCAGAGGGGAGCCTCGGGAGGAGGCTGGGATGGACACCTGGCACCAAGCCTCACCCTCTGTGCCAGTGTCTGTACAACCCTGGCCCTCCAGGGTGGGTCGATGGTACGTCCCACATCAGGAACACAGAGCAGCCTGTGCCCTCCCTGTGTGACCTGTCCCCAGCTTTCTGCTGGGAACATTCCACCTGGTGGGTAGGCCCCTGGGCACTTGGTGCTGCTCCCTAAAGCCAGCCACCTCCTGCAGCTGCCCCTTGCCCCTTCTCACCCTCTGGCTATGCTTGTTTGTGGGGTGACTCATTCGGGGGGCCAGCGTATTGTTCCCAGTTCCCAGTGACCAATGGCCACACCCTGGCAGGTAACGCCGTGTAGGAGGCAGGAGACTCCAGCTCTGAGGGCGGGGGCTGGTCCTGGGGCCTCAGCTTCCTGGTACTCTGCAGCTGCAAGGCCTCCGCACACCGGACGAGCACTGGCAGGATTGCTGGGGGAGCCCTGGGCCTCAAGAGGCAGAGACCCCTCCCACCGTGTGGCTCCTTCTCTGGCCTGGCCAGAGTTGTCCAGCCACCCTAGGGCCCCGTCTTCCCAGCCCCTGCCTCCCAGAGGATAGGAAGGCCCAGGGTAGGCCCAGGGACTTGCCCACCCGCTCAGTGGGGCAGGACCTGTCTGTGGGAGGACGCCTGGGAGGGGCAGAACTGCACGGTGCAGACCCTTGGCACGGGGCGCTGAGTGGTGAGATGTCAGGTGACATGGGAAAGGGCCCATCCAGCCTGGCCCCACTGCCTGAGGCAGGGTGCAGGTTCCAGTGCCAAACCCAGGTTCGCACTCTGGCTAACGGGAGTGACGGCAGAAATGCCAGGTTAGAGTCCTGTTAGGGTCAGCCAAGAATGACATCAGGACCCAGCCTGCTGGTTTATTGAATCCTCGGGACAGCCCCTCCGAACAGAGGGTCTCACTTTGATCATTCCCATTTTACCGACATGAAAATAGAGGCTCAGAGAGGCTAAGGAACCTGCCCAAGGTCACACAGCAAGGTGGTGGAGATGTGAGGCACTCAGGCTGTGGACACTGAAGCCACACTCCCTGGCTCTCTCTCCCTGAGGCGTTCTCGCTAAGAAACAAGTTACTACATCGCAATATTTTATGACTATATTTGTGTATCTTATTACAATACCTTATTATTGCTGGTTAACGTATTTAAAAAGCAATATTTGCTCATTGCAGAGAGTTTAGAAATTACAGAAGAGCAAGGAAAAAATGACAGGAGTCAGCCCCAAGGCCCCAGCATTTACAGAAAATCATTAATACTTGGGGCACATGCTTCCTTTCTGAAATCGAAGGCTGTGCAGGTCCTGAAGCCTGACCTCCTTCTAAGTCCACTGTCGTCCTGAGCCTCGAGCCTGGCCAGCTTTCCTGGGGAGGCCCGTGTGGCCGAGAGTGGCTCCTGCCCGTGCCGGCATGGCTCTCCCCGGGTCCCGGAGCCTGCGTGCCCCTCTGCTGTGGCTAAGCGGGACGGGCCAGGGCCACCTCTGCTTCTCACCCTTGGCTCTTGTGTCTCTCGTTTCAGGAAATTAAAATGCATGACAGATAGCGAGTCTGTCCCGCCCGACTGGCCCTATTACCTAGCCATTGATAGGATTCTGGCCAAGGTCCCCGAGTCCTGTGATGGCAAACTGCCGGACGGCCAGCAGCCGGGGCCCTCCACGTCCCAGACCGAGGCGTCCCTGTCGCCGCCTGCTAAGTCCACCCCTCTGTACTTCCCGTATAACCAGTGCTCCTATGAAGGCCGCTTCGAGGACGATCACTCCGACAGCTCCTCCAGCTTACTGTCCCTTAAGTTCAGGTAGTGTGTGTTCACTCTTCCTTCTCCTGACGCCGCGGGTGCCTCAGCCCGTCCCCAACCCCGAACGGGGGCCAGGAGAAAGGGGTCGGGAGCGGCGAGGAGCAGCTGCCGTGGCGGCTGCGGAGGCGAGGTGGTGTGCAGGTACCTGCAAGGACAGGCCGGCCCGGCCCCGCCAGGGCTTGAGTGTCCACACACAGACCGGGTTTGTCTCCCAGCTCCATCGCTTTGTAGCTGTCTGGAAGGTTCCTTGACCTCTCTGGCCTCAGTCTCCTTCCTGTAAAATGCGGCTAGACCAGAACCTTTCTCAGAGGATGGGTGGGAGCATCACAGGAGAGAGGGCCCGGCACAGAGGGGGAGTCCACAGGCCTGGACCCAGGGGTGCCCTCCCTGGCTGCCTCACGCCCAAGCAGATGCTGCCCGGGACCCCACACCTCTCTGGCCCTGCACGCACCAGCTGGCCCTCTCAGCACTGGGGAGGGTGTTGGGCTGAGCCGCCAGAGGTCCTCGTCACCTTTTGCAGTGGGCATGCTCCGTCCCCTCTGCTGTCCGTCCCACGCCTCATGCCAGGCCTGTGCTGGCCACATGGCTGTGCCTGCAGGATGTTCACAGAGCAGCCGGGAGCCAGACAGCATGCAGCAGGGATGCCCTGGGTGTGGGGGCCTGGGTGTGGGGACCAGGGAGCTTAAAGAAGGTGCTTTTGAAGAGGGTGCCTTTGGGTGGGCTTTCAAGGTAAAATAGGAGTTGGCTAATTGGAGAACAGAATAGGAAGAATGTGGATGTGAGTCATGGCCTCTCCCCTGCCCCGGTGTTCAAGTCTGTCTGACGGGAGGTGGAGTGAGGAGGCATCTCTGAGGACGTCCCTCCAACCCGACATCCGCACCCCCAGAGCTGCTGCTCGAGTCACCCAGTGCCCCCTTCCTGGAAAGGATTTATCATTAAAGACCCCAGACAAAACGCCTTTGCTGTTGGCCAGATTGAATTAGCAGGGATGCCTGAGATTTTGGCCAATTGTCCCATGGACTGAGCCTAGTTCGCAGACTCAGCTACCTGGGGTATGGGGCTGGGACGTGGGGACTGAACCCCCTGCTCGAGCCCAAAGCTCCACTCTCCTGCTGGGGTTGGCTGGTCACCTGCTCTGTTCAGAGCACAGAGTGTGGGCCAGTGGGTGGGCGGGCACCAGGGCAGGGCCTTGGGGTCTGGTGGGATTTGGCAGCTCCCTGCTCTTCGGTGCGGCTGGTTAGGCCAGAGATGGCCACCACCCCAACAGCAGAGTGCCTGGGGAACAGCGCAGGGCTGGGCTGCCTGGGCCTCCTGCTTCTATCAGAGGCTCGAGGTCCAGGGGAGGAAGCCCAGGCCTCTTACAGGCCCCGCCCCCCAGTGCCTGTCTTCCTGCCTGCCCACCCCAAGGTGTGCCATCCAGCTCAGGCTGCTGGGAGGTGAGGGGCCAAGGGTCCAGGCCGTCACTTCTGGGACCTCAGTTTGTCCATCTGCCCTAGGCTGGCTGGGACTTGTGGTCTCTGGCTTCAGGGGCCTGGAGTGCCACACGCTACCCAGCACCCTGTCTTACCCCAGCCTTTGCCTCTCCCTGGGGGTGGCCTCTCCACCCCTGGGACCTAACAGGGGCTGGGCCCCTTGCCTGCCCTTGTGGCAGGGTGTGCCCTCTGCAGTCCAGTATACCCACCCTTTCCAGAGCAGAGGGGTGGAGATCGTCTTTGACCCCGGGTCCCAAAGGATGCAGTGTCTGTGACCCCGTTATTCTCTCACCACCACGGGTGGGTGGACTCTGGGCCCCCTCCACACATGGACGGTGAGAGCCTGAGCAGGTGACCTGATTCCCAGGGCCTCAGTGTCTCCATTCGTCCAATGAGGAGGTCGGGAGGCTCAGGCGGGGCGCTAGTGCGCAGGCTCTGGCCTGCACGTCCCCAGCGGTGCTGTCCTTCCAGGTCAGAGGAGCGGCCGGTGAAGAAGCGCAAGGTGCAGAGCGGCCACCTGCAGAAGAAGAAGCTGCGGCTGCTGGAGGCCATGCTGGAGGAGCAGCGCAGGCTGAGCCGCGCCGTGGAGGAGACCTGCCGCGAGGCGCGCCGCGTGCTGGACCAGCAGCACGTCCTGCAGGTGCAGAGCCTGCAGCTGCAGGAGCGCATGATGAACCTGCTGGAGAAGATCATTGCCAAGTCCAGCGTCTAGGCCGGCTGGGCCCAGCAGCCCGCCCCCCAGCAGGGCCCGGGAGAGAGGGACGGCCTTCCGCCTGGCCTCCGGTGGGCTGCTCCTGGTCAGATGTCCCTTCTGAGGGGCTTGTGAGGACCCCTCACACCCTGGGGACGGGGAGACTTCGGTCTCCAGCGTTAACGTCCTTCCTTGGACACAAGCCAGAGACTCCAGGGTTGCTCCTGGTAAGAACGTCCTAGAACCTGCCCTCCACCATAGTCACGATCAATGATACTTGAAATGGCTTTTGATATTAAACGTGTACTTTTTGCATTATTGCCTGGAAGCGGAGTTTGCTTTCGCTGCTTGGTGGGGATGCACCAACGATCTGCCCTGAACACGAAAGCAAGTGGGAGGGGTCAGGGCAGTTGGTGCCGCAGTGAGCTCCCTCCCAAGGGGACCCCTGTGTCCTCCCTCACCGGGGGCCTCTGCGTCTGCCCTAAAATAACCTCTGACACCCCACACAGACCCCAGAAGCCTTCCAGGGCCCTTTCACTCATCTCTGTCTGGAACGTCACGTAGCTCCACCGCCTCCTCACGGTGATGCTAATGAAAGTACTGGCGCCTGCTTGAGCACGTGCCCTGGCTGATTTCCTAGGCTCTGGAGAGGCCAGGGTGGGCGAGACAAGGGGAGACAGACCAGTCAGTAGAGAGGTAATTGGAAGGAAGGGTCGGTCGAGAAGGCAGAGGAGCTGGGCACTGCCAGGGCAAATGCTCAGAGGCAGGAGGATGCCGGAGCAAGCCTTGCGAGCAGCAAAGAGTCTGTGTCACCAGCAGCCAGGCCGCAAGGGCTGTGCAGGCCACAGGAAGGAGATCTGGTGTTTTCCAAGCTTGCTGGGAGTGTTTTGGACACTGCAGCTCCGGCTCTGACATCCACAGGGCAGAGGAGCTGGGGAGGGGTTGCAAGCTCGCCACACCACTGTCCCTTCACCACTGGGAAAATTCTTTCCAGCAGCCCCTCAACCGAATTCCCCCACAGGCTCCTGGTTGCCCTGGCTGCAGAGGAGGCTGGGACCAGGCGTGTTTGATTCATCACCTGGAACTAGGCAAGTTGCTGCCCAAACAGAAAAGTTTTGCGGCAGGTGGTCAGCAAGTGAGTGACACAGTTTGACTCCTAGTTTAGAAACTCTCCCTCTGGCTGCTGGGGGAGGTGTGGAGGCCAAGGCCTGGCCACACGGCACCAGAGACACACAGACATCCGGTGCAAGACAAGCACCAGCTCACCTGACTCCCTGGGGGACCTTGAGGTCAGCCAGGCAAAGGAGTAATTAGGGCCTCTGCCAGGTGCTGGACCAGCCCGTGGCCCCCAGGTGGCACAGAGGACAGCCCTGGGCCTGCCTGTGGGGAGGGACAGGTGGGCAAGCAGTACTCGCTTTGCTCTCAGGGACCAGAGAGCTCCCACCCCTCCTCAGTCCCCTCAGAGATCCCCCCAGAGTCCATGGGCTGTGGACTCAAACCCTTTTGCTTTAGGATGAAAGGCAGAGTGTCTGGTGACTGTTGAACATTCAGTGCTCCAGTGGCAGGATGGAGCAGTGGCCAATGCCTATGGTGTAAACTCTCCCACTGAAGCCACTTTCCAGCTGCCAACTTGGGAAGAGATGCTCACACTCAGCTCTTGCTAGCCAGTGTGAGCCACTACAGCACCTGCCAAGAAGACAGAGGGTGTGGAGACGTCTCATGTTGTAGACCCAAATTTTGGGAGCTTGTTCTAGCTAATTTCTAGCTCAGGTACCCATCTGCCTCTCAGACAAGACGCCACCCAGGAGTCATTCGTCTAATTAATGTATTGGGCTCCTGCTAGGCACCTATGCCACCCTAGATGCTAGGAACCCAGCCATGGACACGAGGGACTAGACCACACACACCCGCCCCCGGCTGCTGACCACTGAGACTGGCTAACGCCTCCCGTGGAGCCAGTCGTGAGGGTCTGAGCCTCCTGACAGGGAGGTCTGCCCCAAGCCTCGGGGAGGAAACAGCGCCTGAGCCCCAACCACACCGGCAACCCTGGCAGGATGGTTAGGCCCAGAAGCTCCTGTAAGAGGTAACACAATTGCGGTTCTAAATGATACAGCCGTAGCCAATTTCTGCACCTTTAAGCCTCTGTGTTGCTAGCGTCACGGTCACATGTGTTACTGTTTCGGGGACTGCTGGGTGTCAATTGCAACACCCTATGCGTCCTTCTCGCAGTTGTGTTGGGGAGGGGTTTGGTCTCTTTCCATTTTCTTGTTCTCTTTGATGAGAGTCAGGTTCCTGCTCCACCACGCCAGGTGCTGCCCTCCTCCTCCGCGGCGGGTGCAGAGGTTGGGCAGAGCTCAGCTGGGGTTGGCACCTTTCATAAACCGCGTGTTAACAATTCTCTGTCTTCTTCAGTTGTTGGTCCGTTAAGGAAAAAATAATGACTATACCAGTAAATGCTAAAATATTTGATAAGATTCAGCAAAACAAATGGTTAACACTGAAAGCTAAAATCAGGAACCAGGCAAACGTGCCTGCTTTTCAGCCATTATTTAATGTCATTTTGACGTTCATGGCTAATGTGGCAAAATGAGTCAACAAAATGGGCAGGATAAGAAATGAGATGCAGAAGTGAGAATTACCTTTGTTTTCAGATAATATTTTTGTATACCCAGAAAACCTAATATACAAAAGAGCAAGAGCCTTTAAACCAGCTTAAACCTGTTAAAAATGAGAATGAAGGCCGGGCGCGGTGGCTCACGCCTGTAATCCTAGCACTCTGGGAGGCCGAGGAGGGGGCGGGGATTGCTTGAGCTCAGGAGTTCGAGACCAGCCTGAGCAAGAGCGAGACCCCGTCTCTACTAAAAATAGAAAGAAATCAATCAGACAACTAAAAATATATAGAAAAAATTAGCCGGGCATGGTGGCCATGCCTGTAGTCCCAGCTACTCGGGAGGCTGAGGCAGGAGGATTGCTTGAGCCCAGGAGTTTGAGGTTGCTGTGAGGTAGGCTGACGCCATGGCACTGTCTCTAGCCCGGGCAAAAGAGTGAGACTCTGTCTC
>RJWJ010008871.1:0-52138 GCA_004363605.1 Indri indri
CATGAAGGCACTGTATGAGTGCTAAAGTGGTGGCACAGTGGTCAGCAGGGTGAGATCACCAGGTCTGGGTGGTCAGGGAAGCTATCTGGGGAGGCGTTGGCCTTGGAGCAGTGGGGGAACCTAGGTCAGCTGAGAAAAGGACAGTTCCCACGTGCGCGTGACAGTGATCATTACGGCTCATTCCTGGAGTCCATCCTCCACACCAGCTACTGTACGCACATTATCCCAAACATTATGGCCATGCGAGGTGGTTGCATGTCATACCTGTTTGACAGAGGAAGAAACTGAGGCTTAGGGAATTTAGTTTTAAAGCCACAGCTACTAATAAGTGGCAGAATCAGGATTCGAACCCAGGACTGGCCGACTCAATGCCAGTGCCCTTCCCACTACTATGCGCTGCTGCTTCTCCCCGATGGGACCCTGGCTCCCAGTTACTCTTTTGCACTGTAGCTTTGGGGACACATCACTTTCACCAAAGCCCAAGGGGGAGCGAATCCTCTTTAGCTGGGACTTCCTGGTCAAGGCCGTTTGTAAGGGGGGTTCACACATGTCCCTCATCAGTCCTAGTGCTTCTCAGTGGGGGTTCCCTGAACCAGCAGCAGCGGCATCACCTGGAAACTTGTGAGAGCCTCAGATTCTCAGGCCCTTCCCCAGGTTGACTGAATCAGAAACTCTGGGGGCCAGGCCCAGCAATTTGTTTTTAAGAAAGTCTTCCTGGTGATTCTGATGCTATTTAAAATTTGAGAACTAAAATGTTAGTCCCTGCTTTATAGATACAAATCAAGACCTGTTTACCATTTCTCACCTAATCACTGAGCTTCTGCAGTTTGCAAATGGAAAGAATGAATTGGAGAATTCCAACCCTGGGAAAGCAGCCTAGTGCTCTGAGCAAAGAATTCTGATGTTAACAGCAACGTATGCTAGTGTGAACGAGTCCCAGTTGGAGGACAGTTGTCTAGATTTCAATAACGGGTAATCCTCCAGTCTTGGGAAATATGTCATGGGGTTTCCTCTTAGCAAATGTTAAAGCTGCGCCAAGCCTCGGCAAAACAAAACAATCTCTGACCCAAGCAGTTTCACAGGGGCCTTGAGATAGAAACCTCGTGGAAATCATACAATTTGCCTAAACAGAACTTCTGATCCTTGGCACCTTTCTTGTTTGGTCACTGACAGGAGGAAGTGATTGGAGATTTGAAACCAGGCACTGAATATCGAGTGAGCATAGCAGCTTACAGCCAGACGGGCAAAGGGCGGCTCAGCTCTGCTCGGCATGTTACCACTTTGTCCCAAGGTAAAGTAAGTTCAAGTTCATTAGTAGTAGGAATGTGATGGGCTGCTATTCATTGATTCCTTCATTCAGCAAATATCAAGAAGGACCTGCTGTGTGCCAGGCACTGTGCTAAGCTCTGGAAATTCAGTGGTGAATGAAAGCAAGCACAGCTCCTGCCCTCTCAGAACTTAGTGAGGTGAGTCAAGACATTCTCTAGTTAGTGTGTAGTTAAAGACGGTGATAAAAGCTACCCGTGGTGCTGTAGGAAGGCACAGCATAGGAGTGAGTCGTCATTCGCTGAGGAGATGACAACTAGGTGGAGATCTGATCGGAGAGTAGGAATTAAAGAGGCAAACGAGGGGAGGGGGAGACAAGATTTATAGGCAAAGGGAACCCAACAAATGCTCACTGAGGGGGCACCATGCCGGACACTGGGGCACGGAGGTGGGTTGATGGCGGTCACTGCTGGCACGTGCTCCATGTGAGGAGAAGCAGATGCAGGCAAGTGACAGCGGGACACCTGAGGTCTGCACAGCAGGCTGGGGCACACAGGAGGGCACCTTCCTCTACTCTGAGGCCCAGGGAGGGTTCCAGAAAGAGTCATATCTTTGGCCTGAATTATGAAAAATGCATAGGATTTTGCCAGGGAGGGAAGGCAGGAAAATTCTTCCAGGCAGAAGCAGAAGTATGAACAAAGGCTGGGAGGTGTGCTAGTCTGGATGTGAAGATAGAAACAGCGGTCACTGGAGGTGATGGGATCGTGGGGGGACTCCCACATCTTTGCACATGAGAGCACGTCCAGACCTCCCACCCTTGCTATGTATTCCGATTATCAGGGGGCAACACACACACACACACACACACACACACACACACACACAAGAATTGCAAGTCAGTGGCAGTAATTCTAAGCACCTAATTTTCCTTGTAGATAAATATTAATTCTTACATGCAAACAGAGAAGAAAGGTTGTTAGAGGTGGGGGTGTATTGGATGTTTTCAAGGGCACGTACCACTGTGTGTCCCCGGGTCAGTGGCTGGGACATCCTGTGGTTGGATTTGTAGTCAGGGGTGCTGGGGGAAGAAGGGAAGACCAGCTTTCATTGACTGAGAACTTACCTGGTGGATCCAGTTGTGATCATGTTTCTGTATTTGTTTTGTCTGGGCTTCCAGGCTGTTCTGAATGGAGATGTTTTGGTTGTACGAAGCACACAAGCTGTTTGTGTATTAAACCTCTCTGGTGGCTGAGACCACCAGCCAAGGCTAATTGTGTCTATCGTCCCTCCTAGATTCCTGCCTGCCCCCAGTGGCGCCCCAGCAGCCACACGTCATCGTGGTTTCTGATTCCGAGGTGGCCCTATCCTGGAAACCTGGGGCGAGCGAAGGGAGCTCCCCTATTCTGTACTATTCTGTAGAATTCATCAGGTAAGTTTGTGTGTCACATTCAAAAGCTAAATGTGTAGACTTCAGGTGTTCCAAGCATGAGGTAAGCCTAGAGGGAGCATCATCTCTAGGACATGTGCGTGTTCAAGAGCAGACAAAGGCTTGGAGGCCCAGTGTGCAGTCGGGCCAACACCTGTCTCCACACCCCTTTGCTGGTGGGTTGTCTGGTACACCTGTCTGCACTCACGTACCTTTTCCCCATTTCCCTGCCACAGTCAGAGACTGTTCTAGGCTCCAGAAACTCCTGAGGCACCATTGCCTGCCTGCATTTCAAGCTTGAAACCTGCCCTCCTGGCTCTGAAACGTTCTATATGAAAGTAAATATTTGATGACTTTTTTCAGGGGGAGGAAGGAAAAGCTCTTTAAAAGCAAGTACAATCTATTGTTTCCTTCACATCCATGTTACCTTGGGACAAGTTTCTTGATTTGGTTTCAACTCTTTTTTTCTTGTCTACCTCTCTAGTTCTTATTATTCAGCTTATCACAGGGTAGAAGAATGATTAGATGTTCCTGTAAGGGCTTACAGATATGAAAACATGGAATCTCAATTCAATGATGCTATGTAATTTTAAGAAAGAAAGAGAAAGAAGGAAAGAAAGAGAGAGAAAAAACAAAGAAAACAAAGGTAGAAAAAGGAATTCCCAATCTCGGGTCCTTCCTCTGATTTTGAACTGAGGTGGTGGCTGACGGGTGAGTCTGAAGGCAGTGTTTGTGGAGCTGGTGTTCTCTTCATTAAAGGTGACGGCTTGTCTGAGGCCTGCTGCTTCGTGGATTCATAAAGAGACTGGTTCAGCACCTCATTCCTAAGGCTCTCTGAAGTTGGGACAAAGGGTTCTGCCAAGATTTGATTAGCTCTGCCTCTGTTCCTTGGCTTCCTGGCCTGTTCCTTGGTGGTGGAAAGCACATCCCTCTTTCTTCAGAGGAGAGTACTGCACTGGGGCTGTTTAATGTTCAACTACAGAGTGTTTCCGACAGGACTTACTGAATTGCAAGCTCAGAAGCTTGAAAGGAGAAGATGAGGCAATAATGTGTCGACTCTTCTGACTGTAAAGTCCAACGGCAAATCTAAATTCAGGGGAGATTAGATCCTTGTCACATCTGCAGTCTCTCTCCATCCGTCTCTCTGCTTTAGTGGCTTCATTTTTAGGTAGACTTTTCCAATATGGTAGCAAAATGGCCATCAGGCACTCAAGACTTGTAGTCTCCTAGCCTCGCTCCCTGCTGGAAAGAAAGTGGCTATTCTTCCATGGAACCAGCAAAGTCTCGATATCCCTCTAATTGGCCAGGCTCAGGTCCCTTTCCATTCTCTGAGCAGCTCACTGTGACCAGGGCGGGGAGAATTCAGTGATTGTTCAGGCATTCATCATATTCCAAGCTCTGGAACTAAGAACTAACCGGTAGGTCATTCAAACCTGGAGTTCATAGGTTGAGTGTTCAAGAGGATTGGATCCTCAAAGCAAAATTGGGGTGCAATTACTGGGAAAAAAGGGAACAGATGCTAGGAAAATTGAAAAAAAAAAATCTACTGTAAAGCTCCAAACCAATGCCCTTCATTGAGAATAATCCACACTGCTGCTGTTGAACAGAGTTGGTAGGCAAAGCCTGGAATATGCCTAGAATAGAAGGATTATATTCCTGTTTCTGATACTAGTTAAATATGCAACATTGAAAATTCTAAAACTTCAGCTTTCTCATCTGTAACACTTGGAGCAAAACTTAATATTTATAATTTACCTACGCAAGTAAATCAGACAACACCAACAAAGCAAAATGTAATACTTTAAACTTTTGAGAAAAATGCAAAGTTTTTTGTGGCAGCTGAGCAGATCATCTTCGTAACTCTGAGCAAAGGTGAGAGTTATCATTTATTATTAATTTTCTGCTCAAACATGTATTATTTAAACTTTCTCTGTGTCCAGTATATTGGCAAAAGGTAGAAATGGCAGTTTCTTAACCTTGCGTGCACCGCTGAAGGTAGAACGTGGAAGAATGTTGCTAGATTCAGAAGCAGCAGGACTGGGAGAGAGGGCTGCCTCCCCTGCCTGCCAGCCGCGTGGCCCTGTGCCGGCCACTTCACGCTCCCAAGCCACCACTTCTCTCAGAGTTGGGATCCCCCAAAGCAGAGCCTCAGACAAGGACTCGGGTGCAAGTAGTTTCTTTGGAAGCATGAATGAAAGAGTCGGGAGAATAAGACAGAGAGGATTTGAGTTACTGAAATCACTGCTATAGGCAATGGGTCTTCACTAGAGCCTTGGTTCCATTGAGATCTGTCTGGAGCCTAGGGAATTCCTCTCATATTGCCCATTAAAGAGACAGGAGACATCTACCCACTGGCATCTGTGCTCCTCTGTAATTTGAGGGCTGCCCCACACTTCTAGGCTAGATTGGCATGTGATTAAGGACGGGATCCTGGGAGGAAAGGGGGAGTGACAGGAGCCCCACAAGTGTTTGAGGCTGGCTATGGGCTGCAGGGATGAGTCTGACGTCTCCTGGAACTGTCCACATCACAGTTGTTGCTGAAATCAGAAGTGGGACAAGTGGAGGTGACCTGGCCCCAGAGGCATCAACTACAAACTCCTTATCTGTAAAACATGGGCTATAACATCTTTTGGCCTTATAGTGTGTGGTTAGGGGGATCACAAATGAGACTGTCTCTAACGTCTGAGGAGCTCAAGGTCCAGATTCTGATGTATATTTTTAATTATACACCATTCTAACAAAATGTCAATATACTTTTTATCTGTTTTCTTTGAAAAAATACCTTTACCATATCCTGGAAGGCAACCTTCAAATTTAGAATTCTGGCCGGGCGCGGTGGCTCATGCCTATAATCCTAGCACTCTGGGAGGCCGAAGCGGGAGGATCGTTTGAGCTCAGGAGTTCGAGACCAGCCTGAGCAAGAGCGAGACCCCGTGTCTACTAAAAATAGAAAGAAATTGGCCAAACAACTAAAAATAGAAAAAATTAGCCAGGCATGGTGGCATGTGCCTGTAGTCCCAGCTACCCAGGAGGCTGAGGCAGGAGGATTGCTTGAGCCCAGGAGTTCGAGGTTGCTGCGAGCTAGGCTGATGCCATGGCACTCTAGCCCTGGCAAGAGAGTGAGACTCTGTGTCAAAAAAAAAAAAATTATTGGACACCTGGGAGTTCCAAATGGAATATGGTCATCCAGGGAAAGCCAGCCATGGGTTACAACCCCTGCACTAGGAATTCTGCCTCTATCTCTTCCAGAATATGTAACTCCGATCAAGTGATTTTATCTTAGAACCTCCATTTCTTCATCTGTAATTTCAAGCAACCCTCATTGCAGGGCTCTTGCTCACAGTCTGTGGAAAGTGTCCATCCACAGTAGACAATCTGAATGTACTGGCTTCCTCACTGTCATATCACCATTCCCTTTTCCAAAAGAAGAAATTTTGACTCAATGGCTCAAGTTGCTTTGCCAAGATGAAATGACTGGTTGGTGACAAAATTAAAATTAGAACTGACTTCCAGCCCGGTGCTCTTTTTATGAAACTCCACGTCCCTTCATGTCTGTGACCCACCTTCAGAGATGGAAACGTGGGCTCAGCCTGCCGAGAGCCCTGCTGGCTGAGGAAATGGGAAGCCTCACCTTAGGGCCCTTTATTAAAAGGATTTGTTCTGTAAAATTTGGATTCAGTCAAAAGGCTACACTCGAGGATCCAGAAGGCCACATGTGGCCACAAGACCACAGGTTCCCCACCCCTGCTTAGGCTGTTGTTTGATGTTCCTAAAAGAAAGCCTTCACAGCTCATTGCAGCATTTAATGTTTGGCTGCAAAATAAATCCATTTTTAAACATCTCAGAGTCTATCCCATTATAGGTGAGTGCCTGAGAATATGTGAAGAGAGCTTTCCCGGCTCTAAATCAGAAACTGTAATTAATGTGTGCTGTGGTCTGAAGGTTTGTGTCCTCTGCACAATTTATATGTTAAAAATCCTAACTCCTAGGATGGGGCATTGGGGAGGAGGAGTGATTAGTGCCCTTATAAAAGAGGCCCAAGAGAGATCCCTCACCCCATATTCCAGACACAATGAGAAGATGCCATCCATGAACCAGAAAGGGGGCCCTCACCAGGCACTGGGCCCTCACCAAACACTGAATCTACTGGCACCTTGATCTTGGACTTACCAACCTCCAGAACCGTGGGAAACAAATTTCTGTTGTTTATAAGCTACCCAGTTATTGGTATTTTGTTATAGCAGCCTGAATGGACTAAGACAGTATGAAAGGCTTTTGGGGGTCAGTTATTCCATTTTCCCCAGATAGTTTCATTTAATGTTTAATAGTGAATTCCTTTTGTTACCTCCTGTGTACTTCCTGTGTACAGAAACGCATGTGACAGGTCTCTGTGTAAGCCAGAAGTTCCTTGTTACTTTTAAGAGACAGGCCTTTGGCAGGCCAACACTAGGAAATTGTAGAAACAGGTTTATCCCACGAGGTTATCCTCAGATTTAACCATCTTAATGTGACGTTCTTGTCTACATTCTGTCGCTGAGAGATTAGGTTGCGGTCCTCTGTCTTGGTAGCATTTACACATCAATTACGCTTCTCATTTGCTACTCAGTAGGAATAATGATATCAACGGCATTGTTAGGAGATAGTCTAGGAAAAACTTTTTTAAAAAAATACTTCAGTGATTAATAAAAGATTAACCTGAGAAATTATACTAGACCAGGGTATGGGAGTACCTACCATTTGCTAGTTTTGATGGTATTTCAGGTAGACTTTATGTATTTATGACAATCTCTTGAGTCAGGGCTTAGGGCCAAGCTAATTTTTGTTCTTCATGTAGCTTTTGCCTCCCCCAAAACAGAGGACACCTGTGTTGTGAGCACCCTGAAGGTGTGCTCTCAGTGACTGCATCAGAGAGGAGCTTGGTCACAGGACAGGATGAAAGCTTTTAGATAGCAGAAACCTTCATAACCTCCTCCAAAGTTGGCCTGGGGGCTACTTACTAGCTTCTTTGCCAACAGTAGATTTTTAATTTTTAAGCAGTGCAGAGAAGAATATGAAGAGGCAAATTCTAAGTAAGCCTGCAGGCTGTAACATATTTCACAATGTTTTAAAAACTTTTACCTGCTATTTTAAAACAAAAAAGCCATGCATTTGAGGTGAAGGAGAATTATTTCTTTTCTAAAGTGATACTGAAAATTTCTTTGTGGGCAGCAATTCTTAGTGTTCATTAAAATGAAAACCAAGCATAAATATAGCTACCTATGTTTTGAAATATTTTGGCTATAAATATCTGAGAAACCTTCCTCCTTCTGCCTAAGAATTTCCCCAGGGTGAGAACCTTTCTCATAAGCAAAAAATATATACTACGGTGGCAATGAAAACCAAAGGCCTGGAAAAATGTTCCTCATCACTGGTGTTGAAGTTGGGGTGCCATGTCCCTCATATGCTGTTGGTCAGCTTGGTTAAGGTGAAAAATAGTTTTCATTTAACTTACCTGCAGTTTTTCTGTAGTTGTCACTCGATTGGTTAAAATTGCCTCAGAGCTTTGCGTGGTCACCTGCAGAAAGGGCAGACTAAAGCTTTCAATGGCTGTTTTCAGTTAACAGTCCACCACTGGCTAATTTGGGGTCCATATGAAAGTTAAAAATATTTCTGTGTATGTTTTAGGGATACAAGTTAAGAAATGTTGATTTCTACATCTTAATACGAGACAGTTATACTAATAGATGAGAAGGGCAATGCGTCCCCTCTTCTCTCTTTCACACCTTTCTACCTACATAATTTTCTGGTCCCTTGCAGATGCCTTCCATAATAAGACTTGCAAAATTCATCTTCACACAGGGCTGTTTCTAGGCTGACTGTGAGGTCTAAACATTGGTTTCATTTGGGAATTTCAAGGTCATGCAACCTGGGTGGGTTTTAAAAGTATTATTCACAAATTGATATTTGTGTCAAAAGTCACTGGTCTTTCTAGCCCATCATAAACTTCCTTATTCTGCAAGTAACTAATGAACTTAATTAGTGTCCTGCACTTTGCAGGAAGTGACCCTGAAAAGGATGTTACTAGAAATGAGGAGCAGTCTGGGATTCAAAATGGAAGCTGAACAGATCATGGATTTTCTTTGAATAGTTCTAAGGGATGATGTGATTTGACTCATGGTGAAGGTCAAAAGCTGTGAAGGTGGAAGGGGTTTCTCATTCAAAATTGAGTCTTACAGCCTGATTCATGGCGTCGTCTCCGAGGTTTGAGTTTGTTCACATGTGGTATCAGAAGAGACAGTTCTGAGCCAACCTCTAATCCTGGCAAAGTTCTTAATTCCAATCCGCAGTTTCTCTACATGTAAAATGAGGCTGGACCATGTGACATCTAAAATCCTGTGACTCTGATTGCCTATTATCACAGTATGGGTAAGGCAGTCTAGACTGGTGGTTTCACCCACAGGCTCTGGGATGGACTCCCTAGTGCAAGCTTGTCTCCACCACGTTTAAGCTATGTGATCTTTGGTGAGTTATTTAACTTCTCTGTGCCTCAAACAGCAGAATGGGGATAATAATTTACTTACCTCGCAGGGTTATTGTGAAATGAAATGAGCTGGCACACATGAAATGCTTAGTGTCTGGCCCATAGTCAGTGCTCCATCAGTGTAAACCATACCTGTCATGGCTTTCATGATGGATCTCTCCTGCTTTCCTATACAGCTGTGTTTTTCCCGCCTGTAAATCTTTATGACAGCCATTCTCTACCGGGAGAGCTCTTCTACCTCTTTACTTAGCTAATTCTTGTTCATCCTTCAGGATTCCTCCTTAATCATCACTTCCTCCAGGAAGCCTTGGCTGACTACCTTCCTCCACGCCCAGACTAGGTTAGGTACACCTGCAATGTTTACTTGCAATACTCAGCACACACTTGTCATTAATTACTGGTTCATGATTGTCTTCCTCCTGGAACGTGAGGGCAACACCTGACTTGCTCCCTTCTGTGGAGTACACACCTCGCGTGAAGTGGACACCCCATGTCAAATGGGTGTTGGTGAGCATCGGGACGCAGGCAGTCATGGGACTGAATGTGGAGAATGCCAACAACTAGCTGCAACCTTGAGCGAGCTGCTTAATCCCTCTAAGCCCTGCTTTCCTGAGCTGTAAAATACGGACGATAATAGCGGCTACCTTGGAAGGGTTGTGACGATGAAAAGATGTCTGTGCAGCACTTAAAGGAGTGGCTTATGGAGGATTTTTTATGTTCTTTTAAGCTGAGCCACATGCAAATATATTGTGATGTGAGAAGCTATTTGTTTTTAAATAAGTAATTTAAAAAGCATTAGCCACAAGTGGTTCACTGTATGCTTTGCCACCAATAGAGACCACAATGGTAATCGATATCCTACCTTATCAACTGCAGAAGTAAAAGCCAGATAAAACCCAACATAGATTGGACTGGAAGTTTTTTATTGCTATTATTTTCTCATCATAAAGAGCACATCAGTATGTGGTAAAGCTTCAGATAATACCTAAATGTATATGACTGACTTGAAAGTTCCCACTGTGGTTTTATTCCGTATGGAACGCAAATGTGTTTTAGAACTCTTCGTAAGTGAATTGCCATCTTTCTTCATAGCATTTTATTAGAATACATAGCAATAATTGGGCAAACGACTACAGTATTTAAGAGTGACGTAGTCCTGTGTTGGTTTCCTAGCCCCCAAAAGTTAGAATTGGAAATATTTAAAGAATTGTTTTTATGCAATTAATTTGGGGGAGAATGGGAAAAAGCAAACAAAAAGATCTCCTCTTCTTTTTAAGAAAGTGTTTAGGAAGTTGTGCTGTTTAAGTATAAGCCTTCTTTACCACCAGCAATATAATTAGGTATATGCAAGAATGGGCTTGCTTGGATGTCAGCTGAGATTTCATCTTATAGGCGACAAGTGGCGCTTCACAAAGAATTCTTTTTCTTACCTTTGGTTTTGAAATTGAAAATCTCGGAACTACCTTCCAGACTGGTGCCTGGTCCCAGAAATTCTGGAAGCTCAAATCCCTCCACTCAGGCCCGAATGGAAGGGCTATCCTGAATGGTTTTGCACATCTAACCTACAGTTCTACAAATTTCTCTCTTAAAGCCTCAATCCCTCCTGCCCCGGGCATTCCCAACATAATTCCTGGTCAGATTGATAGGAGTTGGCATAAATTGAATTCTTGTGGAACAGCTTTGGGAGCCATTTGTAAACTGTAATGAAAGTGTGCACGCCTGTTGCCTCACCTGGCACAATTGCCAGCTGAGTTTATCATTACCCCATTGTGTCCATCTGTTTGTCATTTGGTTAAGTTAAACCAATTCGTAAATAAGAAGGCTGAAAGCTGACCGTCAAATAATACACTTTTTTTTTTTTTGACTTTGACTACTGAGTGGTTTGGGACTTTCCTCTGTAATTCATTTAGTGTAGAGCAAATCCTGCATAAAACCAGCCTGTAAAATTGACAGAGGATCAGAGGCTCTTCTGAGTGTGAGGTTTTCTCTCGCCCGTGTTGTGTTCTCCCTGTATAATCTGTGGGATCAGATCTCTTCTCTTAGAGCAGGATGCTTAACGGCAGTCTGTACATCCCCAGGGACCCCCTGGACTTTGACTAGAAAAAAAATTACATCCTCAGTTTCATCAACCTAAATTTAGCATTTTCTTAAAAACTTAATGTAGACAACAAGCCACAGTGGCATTAACAATTCCTGTGACTCTGTCACCATTAGAATCGCAGATATTTTCTTATCCTATTACAATCGTTGCCCGTATCTCAAAATACCAGTTATGTTTATCACTACTTTGAAATGATCAGTTATTAAATACTTTGCTAGGTTTTATTTAATACATTAATAAAGAAGTGTATAATTTTTAATTTTTATAATTCCTTTCAATATAACTGGTTTCCTTTGTGAAGCTATGTATTTTATTTTATGCACTTAAAAACATTATTCTGAGAAGGGGTTCATAACCAACTGGCGCAAGGTAGGTTAAAGACTGTTGTCTTAGGTCAGGGGCTGGTTGGCAAACTTTTTCCCAAAGGATCAGATAGTAAATATTTTGTGCTTTGCCAGCTATACGGACTATGTTTCAACTACTCAACTCTGCCATTGTAGTAGGAAAGCCATATTCATACCTAAACAAACAGGTGTGGTGCGTTCCAATAAGATTTTGTTTACAAAAACCAGCAGCTGGCTGAAAGTTGCCAATCTCTGGTTTAGGGATCATGTTATTCCTAAGGTTGAATTCTGAAGATATTTTAATTCAACTCCACCACCCTTTATTGGATACCTACTATGAGCCTATACTCATATAAACATGTGTATATTGAGTATATTATATGTGGAAAATGTGTGCAAGACATTTAGGGAAGAATAAGCTACAGCCCTGCCCTTGGACAGTGTACTGGGGAATGCAGACGTGTATAGTTCAGAGGAGTGAGTCTCGTGGCCAGGGGTGAGGATCAGGGGCATAGAGAAACACAAGCTGGATCTGACCTAGTTTTGCAGAATCTGAAAGGCTTCTTATCAGAGTTAAGAAGGCACATCAGAGATAACCAGACAAAGGGGGAGGGAGGAAGCAACAGTGAAAGGCTTAGGCCAGAGGAAGCCACTTAAGCAATGGCTTGGAGGCAGGAAGAAAATGTTCTTGGAATTGCTTACTGGAGCTCTGTGTGGTGAGAGACGGGTAAGCAAGGATCAGACCAAGAATGGCATTATGAAGGGGCTCGAATGTACCCTGATGGGAATAGGGAGCTATGGGGAGTTTTAAGCAGGAAAGGGGCTGGTAATATTTGCTTTTTTGAAAGACCATGCAGACATCTTAAGGAACATAGAGATGGATAAGACAAAGTAGCCAGCCATTCTTACTGAGCTCACAGTCCAGTACAGAAGACAGAAATATAAAATTACATTAGAAGGTGATATCATCAGTGTAATAGTAGAATTAGGTTCAAGGGATGGGATAGTCTAGAGGAAAGTCTTATTAATTCTCTTTCTGAGATGATGCTTAGAAGGAATAACATGAGAGAAAATACTTAGAAAAGGAGCCATCCAATAATCCAAGGACCTCCAGAAAACATTAAATCGTGGGATGATAGGTTCAGTGTTGATGGAAAGAAGCCACACACGGCTGGTCGTACTATAATTAGACTTTCAGCCCCCTCCCTCTCAGGCCAGTAGAGTAGCCTTCACTGTCAAGGCCACTCTGAGTGTTCCGCTATATCCCCCAGAGGAAAGTTTTCTGCTCCAACAAATTCCACTCTCAAAAGTATTTTCCTAGCACAATTTAACCTCTTTTAGCCCAGTTTCCTTGCTCATGCCTGTCACATGCCTGGGCTTCACTCTTGACCTCCAACTTTATAAAACAGGGGTTCTCAAAACTAAGTGTGGTGGCTCATTAGAAGGTAATGAAACTGGTTGAGTGGTCCTGGCCAACAGGTTTTCAAATGTGAAATAGAAAAGAAAATACCAGAGATTATCATACATATTATGATAAAATAAGAATTACTTTGTGAGACTCGTGTTTCACTTGTGTGTGTACATGAGTGTGTGTATGTGGTGTTTACTGAGTCATTATGCCCAATGTGTGTCTTGCTGTGGATCATTCAAAAACATGTGAAAACATAGCTGTGGGGTGTGTCATATCTAGAGCATATTTGAAGTTCAACAGGCTTCATTTGCCACGTTTTGGATATTTGATTAAAGTACACATAATAGATTCCTCTCAATGGCTGATGACACCTCCTTTCTTTGTTCTTGCAATGTTAGAGTTGGAAATGCCATATAAAGTGTTCTAGGAGAAAAAGGTCTAGTCCAGTGTGTTTCAAGTTATGGGCCACAGTGCTTCAGTAAGTGGTGAGATCACTCTAGTAGGCTTTTACCAGCATTTTTTTCAAAGGAGAAGAAATGAAAGAAAAAGGAGAGAAAGAAAAGAGCAACATAAATAACACAGTAAGGTTAAGCATTTTTTTCCTGAAACATTTTTTCAGCTTTGTACTCATATGTAAGTCATATATATAACTTACATATTTGTATGTATGGGGATATCGGGTTACTGTAGAAAAATATATTTCTTACTGTGGGTTGAGGTCAAGAGACACTAAACTAAATCCAACCTCCTATCCTGTTCAAGAAGTCACTCCTTGCATCAGCATCGCTGATGGATGGCCACCTAATTTCGCTTTAGTACAGCTATTGACACAAGGCTCATCTCTTCTGAGGCAGTCAGCTTTGTTGTCGGCCACTCCTAATTGCCATCGAAAGGTTTTCCCACCACTAGCTTTTCTGTACGGAACCACTGAGCCTCCTAGTTCAATATGGAAAACACAGAAGGTGTCTAAAACCATCTTTATTTGACACATGATCTTTCTCTTATCCAAAGACACTTCCCTGTGCTTACTAGGCCTTCTCCACCCCAGCCAAGCAGTACCAGCCCTTTGAATTCTGCCTCCAGTGGAGAAGGGTCTAGAACACCTTCTGCTGAGTGCTCAACATAGAAAACCACCTCTCCCTAGGATATGGGCACTGGGCCTCTTCAGGAGCAGCTGGTCCAGAGAATTCATATTGATTTTATGACCAATTTTTAAAGTCCGGATGTACGCCCCCACCCTCCCACCAGATTTTTGTTACACCAGGTTTTTTCTGTCTTATATTGATGCAAGTGACTTTTTTAAAAACCTAACAAATTTTATATACATCCTGCTAAATTTCATTTGGGTTGGCTTTGCCCTTTTGTTTCTATATATTGAGATAATTTTGAATTTTTATTGTGTCATGCACCTTATTTTGGGAGGCCACGTCCCAGGCTACTATGTACATTCCCTAAAATGCTTCTGTTTATTTTAAATGCAACCTGTTTATAAATCTTCTTCTGAGTTTGGACTGAGATGTTCTTTTTTGTTTTTAACATTTCCATAGAAGTTTTCCAATTAAAGGTAAGGGAACATAGCTCAGCCTTCTTTACTACTTTGAGGACTTTTCTTCCCTCTATCAGATTTTCCTTCTCCTTAACCACTTGTATTGTTCTTGGAAAATCCTTCCCATATTTTCATTTGCCTCTTTATCCATCTGAGTCCCTGTGAGACATGTGGATACTCCAGGTGGGCTAATAATTTAGAAACCCATTCAAACAATAGTCATTAAATATTTTTCAACATTTATTGGATACAGGCAGAACATCTAGGAAATACAATTAGCCTTTCTTTCTCATTTTTTCATAAGACCTTCAGAAAGTCCTTTCAAGGAGTTTCAGATTTTGTGTTCTTTTGGATGTGACTCCATCCTGAGAAGGCCCTTGAGGAATGACGAGAGGGTGTGTGTCACACAAACACCCACGTGTTCTTGGGTATAAATATGTACATATCGATATCCTTGCTCATGCACTTGCCTTAGAAGTCCTCACCTGATATTATTGGGATTGTTGGTAAGAATTATTTTTGAAAAGTCAGTTAAAATCAGAAACCATTTATTTTAAATGATACACACCTTAAACACTCCATTTTTAGATAAATTCTATAAACGTACATCAATTCACCACTCTTTTATTATAGGGCTAAGATCTTTTTAAAAAAACTGTAAGTCCACTGATTGTGGTGTCCCATTGATATTCTTGCACAAACCACCTACAATTTCTACTTGCAGTTGTTTCAAGTGAACCAAAAACTTAAAGTCATTTTCAAAGCCAAGTGCAGAATTCTTCTAGAATTTTATATTTTTTTCCCAATCTTATATAGTTGCCTTGCTTTTACCTAGCTCAGAGGCAATTCGCTTTTTTAGTGGTTCAGTTTTATCAAATCTTTCAAAAACATGTACATCACTTGTATTTTTGTACTCATATTTCACTGGTTTTTGTAACATTAAATTAAATAATGATCATAATAAAATTAACACACAAGTCACAAACAGGTTAGGGAATAAACACAACTGACTCTTGATAAGCCAGTAGCTCAATTGGTGGCAACAAATTATCATTGGTTAATTTGTCAAGTTGGTTAAGTAGAGGTTGATAAGGAAAGCTGTGATTATGTGTATATGCAGAGAGACCCTGCCATAGAGTAATTTACCTGCTAATGGCTAATGTTTTTATACATTGTACCCATCTTTTGTATAGATGAAATGGTCATTTATATCAGGGATCCATGTTATTTACTCCCTGTAGATACCACACTCAATATTTCACATGTAGTTCATGCTTAATAGATTCCCATCACACGCAGAGCTGATGTTGCCCTCTTCAGTTATCCAAACCCAAATATTATATATTCAAATTCTTACTTAAGTTCTTCCTAGTCCTTACAGACTTTCCTCAGGGTTCCAAGTCACAAAGACCCAATCAAATATAGCTCTTGAAATATGCTATTTTGCACTGGCTTCCTGCCAATCCTTGAATGGACTATTTCTACACCGATCCTCAGACGTATTATCTCCCCAATTAGATTATAAACTCCCTGAGACTGGAACTGTGTTTATACTTCTGTGAAGCCTCCCGGAATATAACTTCTGTGATGGATGCCTGGTTGAGAACCATTAGTCACTTGCCAATTGACTAGCCCAAGATCACCTATGGGATTTGAGGGTACCACGAAAAATGATTACTAAGGTTGAGATCGGCAGTGGGCAAGGTGGTCAAAACACCACAAGAAGGGGGATGAAAGAAAGATATACCACACAGTGGCTCTGTGACTTTGGGTAAATTATTTTCCCTCAGTGTCTGCATGGGTAGAATGAGAGACTAGACCAGGTCAGTGACTCTTAAAGCTTTTGAGATCATGATTATCTTTGAGAATCAAGTGTTAACATATAAAATCTTGCATATAATTTCTGAGAGTCCTCAGACATATGGACCAAATGATCTCTAAGATTCCACCCAGCTCTGATAACCAGGCTGGATTCTGACATTGTCAATGGTAAGTGACAAAATGAACCAGTGAGTGAGCCTTGAGTACTTGAATCAACGAATTGGGATTGAGTAGCCACTGCTGGCCACATTGTCAGTGGCCCACCCGACCTCCCCTGCCCAGCCTCCTCCCAAGGGCTGAGGTGTAGGGTGCCTGGCCCAACCCTACCCCACTACTTGGCAAAGTGCTTGAGGTGCATGCCCTGCTGGTGGCTGTCCATCTTTACCAGGGGTGGCAGCACATTCTCGATTTCTCCCCAGTAGCTTTTTCATTGTTGGAAAAATTTCTGAGATAGTGTTGCTATGGTGATCTGACTTTGTAGTTAGGATAAAGTGATTTTCATTAGTCAAAAAAGATAAAGCTATTGTCGAGGATGATTTAAGACAATAGTTCTGCCTGGTTATCTCTCTCTCTCAACCTCACCTTTGCACTTTTGTACTTAAGAGACTCTAAAAACATTCAAATGAAAAACCCATAATGAAATCAGAGACAAAATGTTAAAGGTTTTGAACTGATATTCAATCTCTGTGAATTTCCCTCTCCCACTCCATACAATGAAATTAAATGTTAATGATTTCAATCTCTTATTTGCTGAAAATAGAGTTTTCCTTCCTACATTAAATGAACAACACATACAAAAATCATCTCCTTTTTGTTTTACTGTAATTTTTACATGAAGATTGTTGCAGATATTTGCAGGTAGCCCTGGGTAAATAACAGCCCATTCTGAGAACAGGTATGAGTTATTTCCTCTATAAATATCACAAGGGAAGCTTAGCAAAGGATAACAGGAGAGTTTTATCTAAAGATCACATCTTTTCTGACTTTACTTTTAGGGATCCCCTGTGGCTTTCCTCTGTGAAGGGATTTTGTTCTAATTTGAGTTTGCAAATGTGTTTCATTCCACTCACTGAGGTTTTCTCTTTGATGATAAAGTTAGTTTACAGGAGAAGCACAGCTTTAGGGAAAGAATGTCAGGAAGGAGAAGCCAGCCCTGCTATGTCCATGGGCTTACCCTGTGAACTCTGCTTTTCCACACACGTCGCAAACTAGTACTCAGCATGCTGATCCTGAGGAAGATTCCATACTGGGTTTAAGGAACTCCATTTGGCATTCAACAATTCCTGCTAATGAAAAACTAGGCCAGCACCTGTTAAAGAAATCTGTGGTTCATCCAGGTATTTCCTTTTAGCAAAATCAGTCTCTGTTTCTTTGCCTGGTAGGTTGTTCATCAGGGACAAACATCAAACTTTTTGCTTCCTGCCTTCCTCTAAACATTTATAAGCAGAAATGTTTAACAATAGAACAACTGAGAGGTAGCCGGGGAGCAAGCTGAAGGATGGAGAATAACCCCCTAGCCTCCTGCCGACTGTCACCCCAATTCTTCATCCAATATTGAGGATTTCTTAATCTAACCTCATCCCATCGATCCGAGTTGGCCTCACCATTTATCAGCTATGTGACTCTGGGCAAGTTACTTGCCTATTTATTCAGTGCCTTAGTTTCCTCCTCTGTAAAAAAAAGGCGGGGTATGTGTGTTTAATATTAGTACCTCTGCCTAGGGTAGCTGTGAGAAGTTAATGAGTTAAGGTATTTGAACGATGCTTGGTACTTTGAAAGCACTTGATATTATTAGCTATTAACACAAAACCTTCACCCCACTGAGGCCATTTGCACTGTCCCAAGGCTGTGCACAATCATTTCCAACTTTTATCCTCTAGTTCTTATTACCTGAAATGCTCTTCTTCTCGCCTACCACTAGGATGTCCACATACAGCAGCACTATCCAACAGACGTACGATGCAAGCCTACATGAAAATTTATATTTTCTGGGGGGAAGGGGGGGCAAGGGCAACATACGTAACCTAAACATCTGTACCCCTATAAACAACAAACAATAAAAAAAAAAAGAAAATTTATATTTTCTAACAGTAGTACTGAAAAGGTAATAAGAAACATGTGAAATTAATTTTATTTTATTTATTTTTTTTTTTGCTTTTTTTTTTATTGTTTGTTGTTTATAGGGGTACAGGTGTTTAGGTTACGTATGATGCCCTTGCCCCCCCTTCCCCCCAAGTCCCAGTCCCAAGCATGTCCATCTCTCGGAGGGTGTGCATTGCACCCTTTGTGTATGCATATGAGGGGAGGGGCGAGGGGGAGGAGGGGACGGATATATGTGAAATTAATTTTAATTTGATATAATTTAACCCACTGTATGCAAGATATTTTCATTTCAACATGTAACCAATATAAAAGTTATTGATACATTCTTTTTTTTCTTTAAAACCCAGTGTACATTTTACACTTCCAGCACATCTCAATTCAGACAAGCCACATTTCAAGTGCTGACTCGCCATATGGGCTACTGGTGCCATGTTGGAGCATGCAGGTATAGAGTAAGCAGAAAGCCAGGGGTTGTTAGCTCTGAGAGTAAGTCCCTTACATAACGTCTAGCACCTGTTGAGTGTTTACAGTATGATACCAGATAGTATGCTGTGGGTATATACCTCATTTAATCTTTATGACTGTCCTCCTAGGTAGGTGCTTTTATTATTCCTATTTTACAGATGGGAAAACTGAGTCTTGAAGAAGTAAAAGCTAATAAGTATTAGAGTCAGGATTTGAACTCAGCTCTCTCTAACTCCAGAACCTGTACTCTTCCCTTCTGTATACTGCCTCCCAGATGAGAGCTGTAAGCAAAGGTCTGCCTTCTCCATACATAGGGTGCTTCGAAGCAGGCACAGTTGTACAAGTTGTTAGGAGTAAGAATGTCCATGTATAGATCCTTCTTGGGTTTTCCCATGGCAATTCATGCAATCAGTCACCCTATAAAACTTATATTTGTTTATTTTGTGAAAAGACTGTGAATAGATGGAATCTGTACTCTTCTGACCTCTGGGGATGGGGACTGCCAAAGAGAGCCTTGTTTATGAAACATCTGGAAGGCAGAGTCCTTGGAAATGAATTCCCATGTGAGGACCTTTTCACTGTAGTCAAGGCCGTGCTAGGAAAAGTGGATGGTCTTAAAACAGTGTTTAAAACTGGCCCTAAAAATGATCTACTTGCTTTTATTGGCAGGAACTTACAAATGATGACCTATGATTTAAAATCAGGATCACTTTCAGATAGGAAATGTTAACTCATTTTTATGAGTATTGCTTCCAGAGTTTAAGTAGTTTAAATGCTGTTGGTTTACAGAGCCGGCTAGCTTCCCTTCCCTCTGGTATTTCTGAACTACTGCCTCTTCTTTTTTTTAAATCAATAAAGGCCAGATTTCGACAAGAGTTGGACCTTAATCCAAGAGCAGATCCAGATGGACTCCATGGTTATCAAGGGCCTCCGTCCAGATACCAACTACCAGTTTGCCGTGAGGGCAGTGAATTCCCATGGCCCCAGCCCCCGCAGCTGGCCCAGCGACACCATCCGCACCCTCTGTGAGTACTGTGCCCTTCTGAAGGGCAGATGTAGCTGCATGCCGGGGTTGCCTCATGAGGCCTCGCTTGACTGCGGTTCCTTGGAGCCCGGCAGAAGGACAGCCCGGGATGGGGGTAACCAGGCTTTCCTCCTGTGGTTTTCCCAGCCCTTTGGAAGTTACAGGCTTTCAACAGAGACACAGGCTGTTTCTAGGTCCAGGAGGTCAGCAGAAGATTTATTTTTGAATCATCCTTGGGGAGTCTGAGGTCAGTTTTCTTTCACAATCACAGAACAGACCACATAGCAAAATGACATGCAGCCTTCCCCATCCCCTTTCGTCTTTTGAGAAAATGAGCTCATCTTAAACCATAGGAGAAGAGACTAAGGCCCCCAGACTCTTCAGGGTTAGCGTTCGCCTGCAAATCGAGGACGTTCAAGTAACATTAAGCCCTCTGAATGATGGTCGGGAAGTATTGAAGATTTCGTTGGAGCGCTGACCTGTAGCTGGGGGTCTCACCAATGGCGTTGGTTCTCACAGTGCCTCTCTAGGGAATAGAGGGAGCTTAGGCCAGTGTTTATCAAATCACCAGGGGATTTTGTCAAAAGTTAGATTCTGTGTCTGGTCTGGGGTTTAACAAGCTCCCACAGGATGTCAAGAACCGCACTTGGATTAGCACAGGCTTAGACCGCCTTGCCAAGCCCAGCCCAGGTTAGAAATTTTTGTATTTTGGAAATGGCAGGCACATTTACATAAACCCAGAACTCTGTGTAGTTCAAGAGCTCCGAACTGAATGAAACATTGGCACTTTTTTGTTTGAAGACTAATCTTTTCAGTTTTGCCAGTAAATTCCCCCAGAAGAGCTCTCTGCTTCTCTGGGGCCTCCGTACCCAGGAAAGGAGCTCTCAGAAGAAAGCTTAGTGGCGGTAGCTGGCTTTCCACTGGCCAGCACAAAGCCCCGTTTTTCTTGGTTGGGGGATCTGAATACACTTTTCCCCTCTCCTCATAAAACACCCACACAGCTGACTTCCAGGATTACCTCTGTTTTCAGGAGTAGAGATTCACCAGGTTCCCCAAATCCTAGAAATTTTGGCTCTTTTGAAAGTAACCGTTATCCTAACCTTGAATGTTAGGTCTCTTTCCTTCAAATTAAATTGTCAGGGTATATAGTGAGGCCGCACCTCCAAAACACATGCATTCACCCTGTAAGTATGATCACCCAGCAATTGTTTCACTCTTCCCCTTTAGAATTTAGAAGCTAAAACTCCCCAGGCTTATGCTGAGGGACGAAGCTCCTTCTGTCTAGAAGAAATGGTGACAATGCTATTTCAAAGGCAGGCCTGGTTTGATTCTTGCTGGATGAGATCGAGCCTTTATCTCTGGTTGAATTTTGTGATACATGGCCAAAAATTAGGGTAACAGAAGCTAGGGGCTGATTGTACCTTGGAACAGTTTGTCTTTTCGTATTGCAAACTGAGCAGCTACCCTGTGTGCCCACCCACCTCCCCCAACACGGAACTCCTCTCCCATTCTGTGAGCCGCCCCATGCTTACCTCCTTCCATCTATCCCGTAGTACCCCCTCTCCATGGAGTCAGGAAAGGAGAAGAAAGAGGAAATACAATAGCACTTGCTGACCTTGGTTATGGGTGTGGAGACTGGAGTTGGGGAAGGACGCGTGGGTCGGAGCATCTCTCATACTATTCCTTTTTTAACTGGCAATACTGGTCTGGTCTTGGAGCTTCTGATCATTATTTCCCTGTTGCTGGATCTAAGTTTTCTGGATTAAGTGGGATGAGGTATGTGAAAGTGCTTTATGGATATGTAACATTTTTATTATAGTTGGTCTCTTATGTGAAGTGAAATTTTGTAATTTCAAAGTAATTATGTGTAGCGGAGGTGGACAAAGCCATGCTAATTCAGTGAAAACTCTCAGGTATGAAATGTTTTTAAGTGAATATAATTTTACTGCTTCTAGGTGTATATGGTTACTCAAATCAGGAATAGAATTTATTAGATGACCTGTTTCTTAAATACATAAGAATGTGTTATCATTAGCATTTCAATTGTGGTTTTTCTCTTGATGACTTCTAATGTTTTAGGAAGCCCTTTATTCTGGCACAAATTCATATTTCTTATTTTGGTGTTGGTTTAGATTATTATTTTGCTTCCAAAACACTTCTTTTCTGTACATAAAATTAACTAATCACCACGTAACTCTATCTGAATTATAAAGTCTAAGTATCAGAGCTACCACTGGGAAAGCCAGGCACTGTGCATTGTGCTGAGCACTCTACCTATGAAATCCATTTCATCCTCACAGAAATCCTGTGCTGGGGGAATAGTGTCCCCTTCTTACAGATTAAAAGAAAATCGAGTCTTTGAAAGGTAATATATTTTGCTGAGATTGATCAATATAAAGGCAGGATTTGAACTTGGGTCTGGCTGCCTGCAAAGCTACTTCCCTGAGTGAGATGCAAATTAAGATTATTATTGTTCTGATGCAAAGTGGCGTGAGAATGGTTAAGGTCAATAATTGAATAAAGGACAGGGGACAGTCCATGTGGAATATACGGACTAAGGAAGCTCTGCCAGCACAGAATAAAACCTCTAAGAGTTGTTTTGGTTTTGGTTGGTTTTTAGTTTTAAAACTTGTGAAGTATATTATACATACAGAAATAGGAGTGAAACATATATGAGGGCTGAAAGTCAGCCTGTACGAATCGGTATAGCCCTGGTGGTAGTTTTTAGCCAGCAGCCTTTTTTGTTGGCCCCAACCCAAGCGAGTTCAATATTTTGAACCCTACCTGAATGACTTTGTGAGATCATGCTCATTCCTCCCACTGTTCCCCATCTACATGGATGTTTGCCCAGCTCGATGCTCATTTTGCTCCCTGTACAGTCAACTTCACAACACAATGTTCAAATGCCCAATGGGAACCCTTAGATCCCACCCAACACATGCACTCGTGGGGCTCCTCTGTGGCTGGTTTATCTGAGGCCTAAACTCACCCTTTTTTGTAAGGGAAGTTAATACTTCAGCCCTACTAACCAGGGAAGCATTTACTTCCCACTGGGCCTATTACTGCCAGACCCTATTAGCAACTTAATTGCTTAATGGGGCAATTGGAAGACCTTCCTGCAGATAGCTAATAAAAGCCAGAGCCTGTCTTGTCATTAACTAGAGCTCAGCTGAAGTGAGGAAGAAGGATGGTTTTGGTGGTTTCACTGAAGCGTTGAGAAGTGTGTACAATGTGCACATCTTAGCTCCACAAAATTACAAATAGAACAGGAAGAAAAAAAATCAAGACTTTAGAGTCCAGGTCCTCTAGTGAGAATAAAGATCACTTTGGTGACCTTGAATAATAATGATGCTACCCTGTATCTACATGTACTTCCATTCTCTCATGGGAGGCTTTCTGCACAAATGAGCTCCTGTTTTGTTCTATGAGGAAATACAAAGAAAACCAAAATCATGATCTGATCTCTCACTCCTTACCCCCACCTGCTGTATATTTTTCCTGCAAGAAAGAAACACCAGCATGTAATTTGCCTTTGGTCTTGTAGATGAGGCAGTTGGTGTGCAGAACTGGGGCTTTGCAGGATGCATATCAACCTCATCTGTTGGTCACTGGGATCCAGGCTTAATTTAATCAGAAAAGATGAAGGCAAGTGACAAAATGACCAAGCAGTAAATAATAGAAATGGCAGGAGTAAAAATATCATGTGTCTTTCTTTTTTTCAAAGAAAAAAATTAATTAAAAATAACTTACATGGGTGATCAACTTTAGGCTCATATAACCTCCCCCGGGGATGGGATTTTGTCCTACTGTCCCAAACCATTTAGTTTCAAGGGTTCTATCCTCATGATACACGGAGAGATAGAACAAGTAAATTCTTCACTGAAGGGAATTTGGTATCCTGGGGCAGTCACTAGCAGGTGTTCTTTCTGTTCCTAGCAAAAGCCATTTTGCTCTTTCCTGCCCTAGGGCTTTGACACCTGCTATGTCCTCTGCCTGGAACTCCCTTTTCCCAGATTTTTCCATGACCGTGACCCCTCCACCCTTTCTTCTTTCAGACCCTTGACCAATGTCACTTCCTCGGACAGGCTTCTGGTATCTCAACCCCATTACCCTGCCTTATTTTCTGCATAGCACTTTCGCTGCCTGAGACCATTTTATGCATTTTATTATGTGCGTCTCCCCCTCTAGGATAAACTCCACATTGGAACTGGAATGACCTGCTCAGAGCTGTGTTCCCAACACCCTATACAAACTCAGTGCTCAAGAAATACTTATTCATTCCATGAATGAGTGAATATGACTTAACAAGCCAAGAACCTGTGACTATTTTGGAGGTTGGATAACTCCCTGCTGCTACTGTTTGGGAAATTCGAAGGCAAGATGAAAGGAAAAAGTTGGTTTAGAAACCCATGAGGCCAAAAGTGAATTTCCCATAGGCAAGGTTCATAGGCAAAGGGGAACCTCCAGAATTGCAATGCGTCATCAATAAGGAACAGGTAAATAAATAAAGGAGGGAGGGAGGAAAGAAGGAAAGGATGGATAAAGCAAATCCAGTGAATTTAAATTCAAGGCAGTAAGGACGGAAAGGAAGCCTTGGAGGAAAGAGTCCAGTGATGAACTCAGGGGAGTGATAAAGGCAGAGACATTTTCTAGCCTCTTTCAAAACAAGCCCTTAGTTTACTCCTGTGTTCTTTCCTGATTATTAGAATAAGCTTTAACTTTTCCACACTACCTTTTTCCTCTGGTCCTAATAAGTCTAACTGTGGTCTCAGATTCTCAGGGATTGCACAGGGAAGGAAGTTAAGAGAGGTGTTTAGTTTTGGTTTGGTTTCTGCCATACTCTTCTCCCCATAATCTGTTTTCTTCTACAGTTTCAGAGATGTCCTCGTCCACTGAGCCGAGGCAAACCCACCCTGGCTCAAATCAGTCAGATTTCTACAATAAATCTGATCCCACGCTACTGCCCCGCACTCTCCCTTCCCACCCGCTTTTCTCCTCCGCGCCTTCCTGCTTGCTCGGTGCAGCCGTTGCTGGTTGTGTATCTGTTTATATCCTTTGTCACGCGAGTGTCCATGGGTGAATCTGGCTTTTGCCTAGTTTTGCTCCCAGATTTGGGCTTGTGTTTTTATTTGCCTGACTGTGTCCCCAGAGATTGGCTTGAGCACGCTAGGTACGTGCTGTCACATACATCGCCACAGAATATTAACAGATTTTCTTTATCCCCAGTCACAAGTGAGGGCTCCTGTGTCGTAACAATGGCCCTGAGTTGGCCACAGCAGTGAGCAGGGGGAAGCAAGTGGAGCCAGAAGTTGTAGCATGTTCTAGGGATGGGTTGGAAGCATTCAGGGTGTGCTCCAAAATCCCCATGACGTCTCAGGGCCCTCCGGCAGCTTCCATACCGCCTGCTGTCTCTTTTAGTCAGTGCCCATGAGAAGTTCTTTCCAACCCTTGAGCTCTTCGCTTCTCCCAAACATCTGTCCCTTTAGACAGAGCAGAATCTGGCAGGCAAGTCTGGGCGTGAGGGCCAGGAAAATTGTTCTCTTATTCCCTTGCTGTGGGACCTCCTCAGGAAAGTCACTTAATCTCTTTGGGCCTCAGTTTCCTCATCTCTAAAACTGGTACCATAATGCCTGGGTTAGGTGATATTTTTCTACTTCGCAGGATTATGTTGAGGAAACACATGTGGAACAGAGGTTATGACATCCGCTCACCCTTGAAGGTGAAGGGGATGTTAAGTGCTCCCTCCATGCCCAGTGGCGGCAGGATGGTGTAACCGACACGGGCCACCATCAGAGGGTCTGTAGCTTTTCCTTTATGACTCCAGGCCCTGAGCTTTGTTCTTGGGGCTTGAAGACATTAGAATGGCAGAATTCGGAAACAGAAGTCCAAGATCAAAAACTGTCCTGCCTGAGAAGTGGAGGACGAGAAGAAGCTGTAAGAGTTGAGTCAAATAGGATCGTGAGGGTACATTTTGGTTGTGTAGGGAGAGAAGTCATTTCCGGTACCCTCTGAGCGTTTGGTAATTGAGTCTGTGAAAGAAACTGACAGCCGTCAGAGCGACAGGAGAAAAGGTGCATGGGGGCATCGCGTGAAAGAAAAGTGAACGCCCTTTCATCCCCTCGAGATCTAGAAGCTCATACACAGGGGAGAGGGGTGGGGCGTGCAGGTAACCTAGGGGAGAGTAAATGATCTTGGGGGAAGATGAATGAGGCTTCTGAAGAATAGGTGACAGCCTGTGACAGAGTCTGTGTGGGTGTGGTGCCCACCCACTCTCCTCTCCTGTGATAGTAGTTAATCTGGTCGGGGAGATTCCTGGGGAGGGCATGTCGCCTTCCTTTTGGAGGAGCTGTTTTTAGGCAGATAAGAGAAGTTCAGGGGCAGCCTCTCTCTCTCTCTCTGCATTTGCTGCTCCCCGAGTGCCCTCAGTTTGAAGTCATTGGCATACCAAGTGGCATCTTTTCGGGTGGCATTTCCTGAATTCCTTCATTTGGTTGGTTAATTTTGAAAAACCGCAGTGATCAGGCATTGGAGAATTAAAACTGCAAGACACAATGTACTTACATAACAATGAAATTTCTTATCTCTCACCAGTTAAGCACATCCTAGATTCAGACAAAAGGAAAAAAAAAAGAAAAGAAAAAAAGAAAAACTCCACAGAGTTACAGTATTATGCCTCTAGCTTTTATTAGTTTGTTTTTAATCTCTCCAACATTAACCATTTGCTTAGACAGGGGTTTGCAAAGTTTTCTGTAAAGGGTGAGATAGTAAATATTTTAGGATTTTTAGACCAACTCTGCTGTCGTAGCATGAAAGCAGGCATAGACAATAAATAAATTAATATGCATGACTGTGTTCTAAAGAAACTTTATTTATGGACTCTGAAATTTCAATTTCTTATAATTTTCATGTGTCACAAAAAAAATTATTCTTTTTAAACTTTTCCCCGACCACCTAAAAATGTAAAAACCATTGTTAGCTCATATACAAAAACAGGTGGCAGGCTGGATTTGGCCTTTGGGCCGCAGTGTGCTGACTTTTGTGTAATACTGCTGGGGCTTTTCCCCCCCAAATTTTAAGAAAGGTTTTATGAAATTTGGTAAATCCCTGTTATATAGCAACTTTTTCAAGCTTGGAAGAAATCAAGTAGCGTATACTAATGAAAGTGTTCCCTTGATAGAGATTTCCGTGATTTAATTTTCACATAAATGTTCTTAAGTAAGAGACCGGGAGAGCCTGCAACCCAGCTGCGTTGGAACAGGTTCATGCTGCTCTTATCAGAGAAAAAGAGAAAGCTGAGGAAGAGGCTGCTCTGCTCAGCGTTACTCCAGGAGCTTGGGACAGGCCCATAAATTGGTGAGCTTCACGGCTTTGTAAATCTTTAGAATGTAAGACAAAAAAAGACAATAGGAGGAAGAACAAATAATTTGTTTCACTCACAGCCTGGACAAACCTGCATTTTAAGTATGCATTTGTGCATAAACATAACTTCAAATGTGATTTCACATTCAGGGTCTCCTCCATGGTAATCGCTCTATTGATTTGCTAATGCCCCGATGCCTGTAAATCTGAGTAACTTTCATTTGCTCAACTTTATTGGCTCTAAAGGGAATGATTCACTTTGCTGTTTAAATACTCACCACCTATTAATTGCTTTTCTGAGGGCTTTGTGCATCTTACATTATCATACATTTACTTAGAATCAGTACACCAATATTTTACCCCCTCTAGCTACATAGAGAAGAAAGACTAAAACGAATGATAGGAAAATACAGTTTTCCAAAGAAAAGGAATCACGGTGCTTTGGTTTCAACCAGAGCATCTGTTCAGCCGGCTAATATTTAGTGGCCACGGAATGCACAACCATATACTATTTATTCCACTCAATGGATTTTTAAACATTAATATGTCGAGGTGATATATGCACTCATGCACGCATACACACACTTATACGCACAAACGTCTCAACTATTTTTCCTTCTCTTCTATTTACTCTATTATCCATTTTGTTCTCTTTCCTTAATTCTCAGCATTTTATGGTTAATCTTTTCTGTTCTTTCCTTTGGAGCACTTCTTGCTTTTATACAGTTCTCCATTGGTATCATTTCTTAGTGCCTGAATTTCTGAGTCACTTAGGTTCTTTGATGAGAGAGGAGGGCCACAATTGTGGTTTAGTGCAAGGAGAGGAGGTATGTGATATCGGCTTAACACAGTGACAGGCATAGAGGAGGGACGCAGGGCTGGCTGAGTCTGATGGATCTCATCTGATTCTGCAACCAAATATGAAACACATGTGTACAAATATGTGCAAGTAAGAAGCAACTGCAGGAGAAAAGATGGCTTTTCTTATGATCTTAGGTGTCATCAGGCTCCTAGCAGGAAATAGAGGCACAGGCAATTGGGTGGTTTGAAGCAAGTTTAATGAAGGGACTGTTTGCAAAAGTTTGGGCAGGTGTAAGGAATTCAACAGGAGCAATTTTCACCATCTGGACAGACAGGGAGGGCCATCGTGCAAGGGCTGTGACCTGCAGACATGTGTCTCATGACAACCTCATGGGGTAGAAGTTGAGGGAATAGTCTGACTCCTTTTCCTCCCTCCTTCTTACTCCGGCTGGTGCTTCACAGTGGAAAGAACACACTGGAAGCCAGACAGGTCAGCCTCCCTGGGCACAGGGCAGAGTAGAGAAGGACGGAGGGTAGATGTAAGGGAACAAAGGGAAGAAACCCACTACAATAAGGAAAGAGTATCATCTTGTAGAATAAGATTAAAAAAATATGAATTATTTTTTGGTCTGTTATAGATTTAGGGCACAGACCCCTCATCCATCTTTGCGTATTTAGCATATTGCCTTGAATACAGGAGGTAATGAGGCCTCATGTCCAAATTTTTATTGCTTGAGGCTTTATAAACTCGTAGAGCTGGAAAGGACATACCTCCTTATTTTGCACATGGGGAAACTGAGGCCCACACTGACTAGGCAGCCTTCTCAAGGTCACTTAGTGGCAGATCCTGGACAGGAACCCAGTTTGGCGATTACCTTTTCATACTTGATTCCTGAAGTCAGCGGGACTCCTTTTCTCTAAAGAACCAGACCTTCGGGGGTGTCCAGGAAAGAGCAAGAAGGCCAGTGTGGAGAGGGGTTCTGGGGGAGAAGAGTGGAAGGAGGGGCGGTCAGAGAGTGGGAGGGCACAGCCGGCAAAGGCTGATTAGGGCCCTGGAGGCCACCTGAAGCCATTGGACATGGCTTTTTCTCAGAGTGAGATGAGACTGGGAAGTTTGGAGGTGCTTGACCAGAGGAACGAAAAGATCTTATTTAGGTTTTAACAAAATTACTCTTACTAGACTGTAGAGGGGCAAGGCTAAGAACAGGAAAACTAAGGAAACTATTGCAATAATTGCAAAACAGAAATTGCATCCTTGTTGTCTCTAAATAGAAAAAGTTTGTTGTGCTCTATAATGCTTATCATTATTATTAATGAAAAAAATTTAGGCAACATAAAAAGTATTAAAAAATCAAGATGAAAATTATGTCTAATCTTAGCATCTAGATATAACCACTGTTAACATTTTGGTATATAATATCTTCTAGAATTGTTTTTCTTTTTTAATGTAATGATGAGAAAAAGTAAATATGCTTATTTTCTATGCAAGAAAATACTGTATACAATACTGTATACATCTTTAAATATAAATACATGCAGACCTACATCATAAAATTTATTAACAACAGTGTATTCCATTGTAATGGTCTACCACATTTATTTAACTAATTCCTCATGGACGGATATTTAGATGATTTCATGGCCTCCCTGTCTGTCCAGATGGTGAAAATTGCTCCTGTTGAATTCCTTACACCTGCCCAAACTTTTGCAAACAGTCCCTTCATTAAACTTGCTTCAAATCACCCAATTGCCTGGCCTCTATTTCCTGCCAGGAGCCTGATGACACCTAAGATCGTAAGAAAAGCCATCTTTTCTCCTGCAGTTGCTTCTTATTTGCACATATTTGTACACATGTGTTTCATATTTGGTTGCAGAATCAGACAGTATAGCCAAAGATAGGCTTCTTGATGGTGACTTTACTTGTCTTTTGGCTGTCCAAATTTACATTTACTCTTCTGATATCTCTTAGAAGCAGAATAGACTAGAGCCAGGCCAGAGCCATTCTTTCTCCCTATGTTTCTCAGTGGCTAGACTGATGCACACAGCCGGTCAGCAACATGGATGGTATTCAAAACTCAAGTCTCTTACTTGGTAAATCACTAATTTAGCAATTAGCCTATATTATACTGAATAATAGCTAACACATAATGTTTGTATATACCTTTTGAGATAAAATCTTTAAAAAATGTCATCCGCTCTAAAGATCTATCTCTAAGTTTGGGCCTCCTGTTGGAATTTTTGGGTGGTCTCTGCTTCTCATTCCTATTGGTGTGAAGAGTCAGAGGCCTGCTTTAAACACAGATTAGTGCCGCCGTTGAACTCCAACCCTAGCAGCTACCATATTTAAAAATGTAATCATGTCTTTATTTCGGCCCAGTGCCCATCACTGGTCTTGATCACGTGATCATAACGGGATTCCAGAGGCCAAACGGGGATTCCAAGATTGACAAGCATTAGGGAATGACCAGCAATAGCCGCTCAGGAGGAAGCACCAAGAGCCATCCGGCAGATGGCGGTAGTTTGCAAGTCAGCCAGCAGATGGCGGTAGTTCCCAGACTTTCAGAGCCAGAAGAGTCCCGCAGAATCAGTCTGGAGTCACCTGAAGTGGCTGAGATGAGGGCAAAATAGCGGAGCTCCGTTATGTTGGGTCAGACAGAGGATTTCTGTGGTTAAGTCGTTCCAGCGAGCACGGGAGAGGGCAACTAATTTTGGATTTCAGTTTTTACAGCCAAAAGAAAAGTTCTTCAGTGATCTGAGACATTTATAACATCTTTCTTATATGTAATCAATGCTTTGTCCTAATGATACAAACAACAAATACAGTAAATGAAATAAAGAGTTTTCAAATTCAAAAAGTATTAAAACAGTGAAAATTAGAAGAGTGAGAGAAAAGAAAAGCCAGAAGCAACTTAAGGTTAAGTCAGGCTTTTTTTTTTTTTTTTTAACATTTACCACTGGTTAAATTCATCTAAAAACTGTTTTGGTGATGCTCAAGGAAGTAAGGAATCTAGTTTCTGAGTCTACAGTGATGATTTCACTGTCTAAACATTCATTCATATGATTTTTAAAACACCTGTGTAATGCCTGTTTATGCCAGGCAATTTCTGAGTGCTGAGGTTTAATCAGTAAACAAGATGGGCAGTGTCCCTGCCCTCATGGGGCATACGTATGAGAGAGTCTGTAAAATAAGCCCTGTATCACATTACATCACGGAAGTAATACCATGTTTGTGATGATAAGTGTTAAGAGGAAAAGTGAAGTGCTAAGAGGGCATGGAGGCTGGTGGGCGCTGCTGTTTGGGGTAGACTGTCGAGAAAGGCTTCTCCTGAAAAGCGAGATTTGAGCCGAGTCCCTCCATGTGGAGGGAGCAGCAGGTGCAAAGGTCCTGGGGTGAGAGCTGGTTTGAGATATTTAGGAGGTTTGAGCTATAAGGAGGCTCATGTGGCAGGAACATGGGAAGTGAGGAGAAGGATGGTAGGCAAGGAGGTTGGAAGGTTAGCCCGCGGCCAAACCATGTCAAGCCTTGTGGTCCTGCTGAGGCCTTTGGATTTTATTCTAAGTGAAAAGCCAAGATTTTGAAGTTCTCAGCAGCAGAATGACATGACCTGATTCATATTTTAACAGGATCGCTGTGGCTACGGTGGAGGACCCCATGGAGAGGAAGAGGGACCACTAGGGAGGCGATTGTATATTGCTTTAAGGAGAACAAATATGAAAGGAAAAGGTGGAGCACTGAATGGAAATCATAGTATTCTGGAGCTAGCAGGTAGTTGAAGGACCTAGCCAGACTTCCACGATGTTCAGATAAGGAACCGAGACACCACTAGATTATATGACTAGCTATAGGTCACAGAGTCACCATGACTATTAAAGTCACAGGACTCTCTGGCCAGTGCTCCTTGCATTTCCTACACTCCTGTCTGTTGCAGAGACCCCATTTGCCTGCATGGTTGAGCCCCTCCATGCAGAGGCAGCGTCACTTCCCACTACGTGGCCCTTAACTCCTCACCCATCTCCCACTGGCTCCTTTTTAGAACAGTGTGATTGTCACTTCCAGGTCCTAAGCGGGGACTTTCCACCTCAGTTCCCTGAGATATTTCCTTAGTATAAGCCAGAAGTGCTGGGATTCCTTCTCCTTTCTTGGTACCCCATGAACACTTCCTGCTCAGGAGCATCTGTGGGGTCCTGCAGCATGCCCCCAGCCACGGGTGTGAAAATCCTGCGGCTAGACTGCAGATGGCCTGTGCAGTTGCACAGTGGCCCAAAGGGACCTGGCAGTAATCCTGACAGAGGTCAAGAAACTCTGGGGATCAGTATCCCAGGATCATTCTAGCACAGTAGGCTCCCACAGGATCCTTGCTTTAGATCTGTCTTGTACATTCCCTAATGGCTGCCTGAGTGCTCAAGATTATTTTGGGCTCAATAGAGCAGCAGTTTTCAACTGGGGTGATTTTGCCCCCCAGAGAATATTTGTCAAAGTCTGGAGACATTTTTGGGTGTCACAATTGTGGGGAAGGTGCTACTGGCACCTAGTGGGTAGACCCAGAGATGCTGCTAAATACCCTACAATGCCAGGACAGTCTCCCACACAAAAAGTTATCAAGCTCCAAATGTCAACAGTGCCGAGGTGGAGAAACTGTATTATAAGACTAAAATAAAATTAAAAATTAACCCATGCGCAAAGTAAAATGGCAGTCAGTTGGAAAATTAACCAACATTTTGAAAAACAATCAGAGTGAAGTAGTCCTCAGACTGTTTTGGACTGTAACCTATAATAAGCATATACAATTTACATCGCAGCCTAATACACACAGACGTACTCTCGGTTTCCATGGAGAATTGATTCCAGGACCCCCCGCAAATACCAAAATCTAGGGATTTTATCTAAAATCCCTTAGATAAAATGGTGCACCATTTGCATATAACCTGCATACTTTCCCCTACATACTTTATATCCTCTCTAGATTACTTATAATACCTAACACAATGTAAATGCTATGTAAATAATTGGTATACTGTATTGTTTAGGGAATAATGACAAGAAAAAAAGTCTGTACATGTTCAGTACAGATGCAATCATCCGTTTTTTTTCCTGAAATATTTTCAATCTGCAGTTAGTTGAATTCATGGATGTGGAGCCCACTGATGGGGAGGGTCGACCGTATAGAAATACCTGCGCATATGTGCAAATGTCACACAGAGCAGTACTCACCCTCCTAAATGCAGGGCTTTGTATTTTATACCATTCACTTTCATTTTTTTTTTAAATGTGCTATGGCCCACTGAATTATTTTTACAATCTACTAAGAGGTTTGTAATCTGTAGTTTGAGTAATACTGAGTCAAGTAAAGTCATGTGTTATCTAACACAGGGAGATGCCCTGGGAAATGCATCATTAGGTGATTTCGTCATTGTGTGAACACCATAGCATGCGCTTACACAAACCTAGGTGGTATAGCCTACTGCACACCTAGACTACGTGGTCTAGCCTATTGCTCCTAGGCTACAAACCTGAACAACATGTTACTGTAGACAGTGGAACGTAATGGTAAGTATTTGTGTATCTAAACATATCTAAACATAGAAAAGGTGAGTGAAAATATGGTATTATAATCTTAGGAACCTTGAAAACATTATATTAAGTGAAATAAACCAGACACAAAAGGACAAAAATGATATGATTACACTTATAGTGAGATATCTACAGTAAGGCAAATCTGTAGAGACAGAAAGTAGATTTGGTTGCCAGGGTTTGGGGGAAGGGAGAACAGTGAGTTACTGCTTAATGGATACAAAGTTCTTGTTTGAGCCGATGAAAAAATTCTGGACCACCATCATATATGTGTTCTGTCATTGACCAAAATGTCACGTGGTGCATGACTATGTGTAGGAAAATTGAATACAGTTTCATATAAACTATATATTAGCACTGAAAGGTATAAAGTAAGGATATCTTAGGTATGTGAGTCTCCAAAAGGGTCAGGCATTAGTTTTATTAATATTTATTTTTGCCGAACCCTTTTCGAAGAGAACTGAGACCCTACAAGGGTCACGATCCAGTCCAGGGGACAGACACGTGCACAGCTACCCGTGTAGTGAAGGGCAGCATCGAGTGTGGCCGGCAGCACGGAGGAGGGGTGTGGGTGATTTTGTGGGTCAGGGAACCGGGAGGTGGGTTGGCCAAGGTTTCACAGCAAGGTGACACTGGGGATGACTGGTAAAAGCTGTGGGATTTCCCGAAAGGGAAAGCGGATGAGGAACAAGAAAATCCGGGCAGAGGTTTTATGGGCTGAGTGCTGAGGGGGGTCGTACCACAGGCACTGTCCAGAGGCCAAAAGGCGTAGGGGACACAGAGGCAGAAAGTAGAAACCTGCTCTGCACCCCGCTGGAGGGCTCGTGTAAACCACCTCCACCGGCTTGTTGCTCTCCTGCTCCTCCTGCTCACAGGATAAGGGCCACACTCCTTAGCCTGGCATTTAAAAATTTTCCACAATCCAGCTCCAGCCAACACCTCTTGCTTTATTGCTCCTGGCTTGGTGGCATGAGTGCTCCATGCCAGCAAGCGGTGTGCCAGCTATTCCACTGTCCCCAGAAGCCTTTTTGTGCCCTTCCATCTCTTCCTCTTTCTCTGCTCAGTAAATTCCAGTTAGTTGGTGTTTTCTCAAGGAGCAGGTTTCAAACCACTGCAGAAACTCTTCCTTTAGAAAGCAACCCATGGTGAGCCCACCATAGAATCCCATTTATTATTCAGACAGTGAATTCACAGGCTTAGCAATTCATGATTTTCTCTCTGATGGAGAATGGTTTTGTGATGCTTCAATGCCTGGAAACCCTCAGCTGCCCCCCTGGTTCTTCCTCTCTCTTTGTCTTGCTTTAATCAATATGCCAATACCTATTTGAAAACGAGAACAGATTACTCTTGTTCCTATTTATTTTGAAGAAGTTTCTTGGGCACACATTAATTTCACGACCCAGGGAGAGGCTGGCTTGCCGCTGTCACCAACCGTCTATGGGGTTTTAAATTAATGTTGGGCATGGTTATGGGTCAGAGTGAAGACTTAAGCCAGGCTTCTTTCCCTGACTTAAGACCTGCTGTACTTGCATGATGATACATACAAAGTAAGAGGGGTTTTCTTCACTGTGGAACACTAATGGGACCCTCCCTGGTTTATTTACCCCTGGTCTTCTCTGCCTACGCTGAAGCTACTGTCTACTAGAGTCATGCAGGCCTTTGGAATGTGAGTTTGCTCAAGGCATTTGAATGCATTTTTTTTTATTTGAGACAGAGTCTCACTCTGTCACCCTGGGTAAAGTGCAGTGGTGTCATCATAGCTCACTGCAACCTCAAACTCCTGGGCTCAAGTGATCCTCCTGCCTCAGGCTCCTGAATAGCTGGACTATAGGCGCACACCACCACATCTGGCTAATTTTTTCTATTTTTGGTAGAGACGGGGTCTCAATCTTGCTCAGGCTGGTCTCAAACTCCTGACCTCAAGTGATCCTCCCACCTTGGTCTCCCAGAGTGCTAAGATTATAGGCGTGAGCCACCGCGCCTGGCCTTGAATACATTTTTAATCATTGATATTTCACTCGTGCAAAAATGATTTGAGAATGTTTACACACACACACACACACACACACACACACAGCTTTAATAACAAAGAAGTATGACAAAATAATCAGAAACCAAATAGAGACAGGGGACATATTGTATCAAAACTAGAGATGAGATGGTCATTTAAGCCCTGAATGTCTCTAAACTCTGAACTTCCTATTTGCAAAAAACAAAAAAGAAATCAATGTCTTACAGAACTTTTAATGCCTGACCAAAAAAATGCAAACCGGTTTTTTAGTGAAAATAACTTTTTTTCTGGATACAATTTTAGAAACTACCCTCGTAAAGATATAAGGTCCATTATAATGAATAGTGACTTTCATAGTGGTTTTACAGTAGATGAGGAAATACTTTTGCATGGCTACATTTTTACTGATGTTCATTAAAATTAAGGGTTTCAATCTGAATTGTAGTTGAGAAATGGTGTTTCCATAGGGATGACTGGGCTTGACAAAAGGAAAACCCTTAGAAAATTAGAAGCATTGATGATTAATCTGTTCCTTAGAATTATTCAGCAAATTCTTCATGTATATTTTCGAGACTGCTACCTGATATGCATACTGCTATTGAATACCAGAGGTTTTCCTTTTAAATCACAGTTCAAAGTGATGTTTCTAACATATCTCAGTTCTTTTTATTCACTACATTCAGACATTCTGAAGGTAGTAGAAGTTCCTTTGCCTTCCTGGTTTGTCTAGACTAAGTCAGATACAGTCTAAATAAATCACCTCCTGGATTATTTTTTTCAACATCAAGTATTTCTTTACTTGCCCAACTTCTTGTCTGCATGGAAATCACCATTTGAGTCCTAAAGGTTTTTACTTTATACTGTAAAAATTTTGACATTTTCTATTTAGGTGTAGGCTCTTAATTTCAGCTAAAACATTAGTCCTTTTAAACTATTCTTAGGGTTTTCTTCCAGCTCTGGTAAGTTTTATGGTTTTGATTCATATTTCTCTTTCCATTATTCTAGTAAACACCAAAGAAACACCCATAATCCCTTAGTTTGGATCTTATTCTCTATAGCCACATCCATATCTATCATTTTTCCTCATATTTTTCATCTTTGACATTTTTCTCAGCACACCAAGAAACTTTTCAAATTCATCACCCACATCACTGACTCAAGTTTCTATTCTATTGATTTTATTACATATTTTCTTAGGTGTGAATTTTTATTCTCCTAATAAAATTCAGGCTTTGTTATTTTTTAAATTATGAGTTATTTTAAGCACAGTGAAAAAATACCAGGAACACCTGTGTACCCATGACCCGGCTTTGTCAAATCTTAACAGGTGCCACAATCTCTTCAGTGCTGCAGAAATGAACCAATGCAGAGGCGGGGCGGCCCCTGCACACGCCCCAGCGCTATTCCCTTCCTTCTTCTTCAGAGATGCTTGAATCTGGTATTTATGGTTCCCCCTGCAAGTTTTCATTCTTGTACTAATGTGTGTATATTTATTTGCAAACTGTATTATATTGTTTTGAATGTTTTAGTATCTTTTTGCAACTGATTTTTCTCTACAACCTTCCATTTTTTACTTTTATGAAGTTGAATTATAAAGTTCTAGGTGCATTCAGTTTCACTGCTGTATAGTGTTCCACTTATGAATATACCATAGTTAATTCATTAACTATTTTTATGTTGACATTTAAGTTGTTCCAATTTTTGCCTTTACAAAACAATACTACAATAAGAAATCTTATGTATGTTTCCTTGTGCATGTATGCAAGAGCTCTTCTTGAGTGTGTGCTTAGAAGTGGCATTGCTGGGGTGTAGTGCGTGCACATCTTCAGCTCTACTACCTAGTGTAAAATTGTTCCTCAGTATTTGCATCTCCACTCCCACTGACAGTGTCGTCAAAGCTCTATGTCCTTGTCAACACTTTGTATTATCAGACCTTTAAATATCAATGTGATGAATGTAAAATAATGATATATCATTATTGTTTTGATTTGTACTTCTCCATTTCTAATGAAATTAAGCATAATTTTATAATTTTATTAGTCACCTATGAATTGACTATTTACATGCTTTGTCCCTTTTTATTGGTATGTAAGCCTGTATATTAATTACATATTTAATATATAATTATATGTGCATTTAATAAATATTAAAGGTACATATTAAATATGCATATTTAATTACTAATCCTTAGTCAATCAATAATATGTGTTGCAAATATCTCTGTCAGTCTGTGGTTTATCTTTCCCTTCAGTTATGTTATCTATTGTTGAATAGAAGTAATTTAATTTAATGTGGTTAAACATCTTAATTTTTTCCTTTATGATTTATACTTTCTGATTTTTTAACTACTTCCTTTTTCCAAGGTCATTAGGCAATATCTTATATTTTATTCTAAAAGTTTTAAATTTTTACTTAGAGTACCTAGGATTTACTTTTAGGTATGGAGAACATAATTTAATTTATTTTTCTATATAGATAACCAGTTTTCCCAGCACCAATTATTGAATCATTCATCCTTTCCTCATTGATTAGTAATGACACTTTTCTGATATGTCAGATCTCTATACATTTCTGGATATGTTTCTGAGTTCTATATTCTGTCAATTTCTTTATCCCTGCTTCAATACTACAATGTTTTAATCTCTACAAATTTATAAAGTTATGATATCTGGTAGGAATTCCAATCCACTTTGTTCTTTTTGAGAATTGCCTTGTCTTTTCTTGATCCTTTGCTCTTCAATAGAAATTTTATTTTATTTATTTATTTATTTATTTAGAATTTTTTTATTTCTGCATATTGTGGGGGTACAAATGTTTAGGTTACGTTGCCCTTGCCACACCCCACCTCCCGTCAGAGCTTCAAGTGTGTCCATCCCCCAGATGGTGCGCATCGCACTCATTATGTATGTATATAGCCATCCCCTCCTCCCCCCTCCCATCTGCCCGACGCCCGATAAATGTTATTCCTGTATGTACACTTAGGTGTTGATCATTCAAACCAATTTGCCAGTGAGTACATGTGGTTCTTATTTTTCCATTCTTGGGATACTTCACTTAGTAGAATGGGTTCCAGCTCCATCTAGGAAAATGCAAGAGATGCTATATCACCATTGTTTCTTATAGCTGAATAGTACTCCATGATATACATATACCACATTTTATTAATCCACTCATGTGTTGATGGGCACTTGGGTTGTTTCCACATCTTTGCAATTGTGAATTGTGCCGCTATAAACATTTGAGTGCAGATGTCTTTTTTATAGAATGTCTTTTGTTCTTTTGGGTAGATGCCCAGTGATGGGATTGCTGGATCAAATGGTAATTCTACTTGTATCTCTTTAAAGTATCTCCATATTGCTTTCCACAGAGGTTGCACTAGTTTGCAGTCCCACCAGCAGTGTGTGAATGTTCCTATCTCTCCGCATCCACGCCAGCGTTTATTGTTTTGTGACTTTTTGGTAAAGGCCATTCTCACTGGAGATAAGCGATATCTCATTGTGGTTTTGATTTGCATTTCCCTGATAATTAGAGATGTTGAGCATTTTTTTCATATATTTATTGGCCATTATTCTGTCTTCTTTTGAAAAGTTTCTGTTCATGTCCTTTGCCCACTTTTTGATAGGGTTGTTTGATTTTTTTCTTGCTGATTTTCCTGAGTTCTAAATAGATTCTAGCTATCAGCCCTTTATTGGATGTGTAGCATGCGAAAATTTTCTCCCATTCTGTAGGTTGTCTGTTTGCTCTCGTGACAGTTTCTTTGGGTGTGCAGAAGCTTTTAATTTGATCATGTCCCATTTATTTATTTTTGTTGTTGCTGTGATTGCTTCTACATGTGGCTATCCAGTTTTCCCAGCACCATTTATTGAATAAGGACTCTTTTCCCCAGTGTATGTTTTTGTCTGCTTTGTCAAAGATTAGATGGCTGTATGAGGATGATTTTATATCTGGGTTCTCAGTTCTGTCCCACTGGTCAATGTCCCTGTTCTTGTGCCAGTACCAAGCTGTTTTCGTTACTATAGCCTTGCAGTATAGTTTGAAGTCTGGTAAATTGATACCTCCCATTGTGCTTTTATCGCCTAGGATTGCTTTTGCTATATGGGGTCTTCTCTGGTTCCATACGAAGTGTAAAATTATTTTTCCTATGTCTGTGAAAAATAATGTTGGTATTTTAATAGGGATTGCATTGAATCTGTAGATTGCTTTGGGTAGTACAGACATTTTAACAATGTTGATTCTGCTGACCCATGAGCATGGTATGGTTTTCCACCTGTTTATGTTCTCTGCTATTTCCTTCCTCAGTGTTTCATAGTTCTCCCTGTAGGGGTCTTTTACCTCCTTAATTAAATATATTCCTAGGTACTTTATTTTCTTTGTTGCTATTGCGAAAGGTATTGAGTCTTTGATTTGGTTCTCAGTTTGACTGGTACTGGCGTATATGAATGCCTCTGATTTGTGTGTATTGATTTTGTACCCTGAGACTTCGCTGAATTAATTTATCAATTTCAGGAGTCTCTTGGTTGAATCCTTGGGGTTTTCTAGATATAATATCATATTATCAGCAAAGAGTGAGAGTTTGATCTCTTCTGTCCCCATTTGGATGCCCTTAATTTCGCTCTGTTGTCTAATTGCTGTAGCAAGGACTTCCAGCACTATGTTGAATAGAAGTGGAGATAGTGGACTTCAATAGAAATTTTAGAATAAATTTTTCAATTGCATGAAAAACCCTGTTGGAATTTTAAAAATCAGGATTATGTTGAATTTTTAAAATTAAAGTTATATTGAAATTTAAAATTAATTTTGGAGGAACTGACATCTTTGTCATACAGAATCATCCAATGCATGACCATGTTATGTTTCATTTGGAGCTTCTTTGAAGTTTTCCATGTACTTTAATAATTTTCTCCATAAATGTCCTTTATAGCTTTTGTTAGATTTATTCCCAAGTCTCTTATATTTGGAAGTCTTTTTACATATTTTGATCAAGATTTTAATATCACTGTTCAAATCTTATATATCCTTATTAATTTTTTCAGCTTGATCTATCAATTATTAAGAGAGATACATTAAAACATCCCAGTTTATCTCCCTGCACCTCTCTCAATTTTTTCCTTTGTATATAAGTGAGGTCCTAATATTAGGTGAATATGAGTTTAGAATTATTTTACATTCCTGATGATTCTTTTAATCATTATTTAATAATCATCTTTATCATTAATGCTGCTTCTCCTTTTTTTCTTAAGGTTTATGTTGTCCAATAATAATACAGGTACACCAGCTTTTTCTTACCTGTTGCCTAGAGTATCTGTTATATTCTTTGACTTTTGATCTTTTTGTGTATTATGTTTTACGTGCTTTCTGAAAACAGCATGTAGCTCAAATCTTAAAAATCCAGTTGAATGAACACTGTCTTTTAAATGACAAGTTTATTATATTTACAGTTATTATAATTGTTGACATGTTTTATTTATTTCTACGATCTTATTTTGTGCTATTTACTTTGCTTTTTCCATATTTTATTGGATAAAGAGAATCTTCATTTTTGCTCTTTTTCTATTTTCTGGAGGATTGACTATATTTTCTTAGGCCACCCTTACCCTCTATTGGGATGAAATTATACATTCTTTTATTAGCTATCCATAAATTGCTAACTTTCAAATTGTTAATCAACATTTATTAACCTCCTCTCAGACGATAAAAGGATCTTAGCAGCTTTAATCCAAACCAATTTTTCTTGTCTTACATGTCACCTTTCAGTATTTTTGTTCCACCTTGTTTAACAGCCACATGTTTAGGCTTTTTTTTTTTTTAAACTGTAATGCTTGTTTAGATTTATCTATATGTTTACCGGTTTCTTAGCCCACTCCACTTTGCATCGTAGTCTTTCCTTCTTTTTTTCCTTGAAGTATACTTTTCAATAAATCCTTACAGGTCTCTTAGTGAGAAACTCTCTCATGCTTTGTGATCATGTCTTTGTTTTACTCTTACTGTGGAACAATCATTTATTGAATCTGGAGTTTTGCACTGGTAATTATTTTCTCCTAGCACTTTGTCTTAAAGGAGTTAGAAGGGATGAGAGGGTATAAGTGTCTCTGGTTTTCTGGTTTGAACAACTTGCCCATCAGAATACCTAAAAATGAACTGAACCACAGTTGATACCCCAATGCAAAGCCACTTTAAGGACCACAGAAACTCCACAGAGATTCTGGTTGGTCACATCATAGCGCTAGTCCTCATGCTGTGTAGTTGTAGGTGTGTGCGTCTCCCTCCCCATTGGATTGCGAACCACCCACAAGCTGTATGTCCTCTCTCTTTGTCATCTCTGTCTCCCTGTTCTAGTTCCTGGTTTTCAAATGCAAGATGTGAACGGAACCCTCTTTTGTAGGGAGCCAACTGGAGACCACATACTATATATGTCAATTTTGTATTATTAATAGTACTCTTCTATCTCCAAATGGTCCATCTTTCTCTCTCTGCTTTTCTACTGGATCATTTACCATGAACATACAAGTATATATTAATATTTCCTACTTACAGAAAAGTATCTCCTTGTCCCCACAACCCTCCACCTCCCATCCCATTTCTCTGCTTTCCTTCAAGCTAGAGTTTTTATGTTGTCTACATTCACTGTACCCACTTCTTAAAAAATTCCTATTCAGTCTTCAACCCACTCCACCTGCTTCTACCCCTACTACTCCTGTGAAAAGCACCAATGACCTCCAGGTTTTCCAAACATAAATTCACCCATGAACATATCATGTGCCATCAAATCTTTTTAAAATGTTTAAGTGAGAATGAACATTTTTATACACATGAATATTTTCTTAGAATAAATTCCTAATAGTAGAATTACATAAGTAAATAACTCAAACACTTGATATATACTGCCAAATTGTCCCACAGAATGGGGGAATGGGGGTGGGAGGGAGAGAGAGAGAGAGACAGAGAGAGAGAGACAGAGAGAGAGAGAGAGAGAGCATTCACTTTTAGAGCCATTTCCTCCAGACACTGTGGGAAATAGATTTCTGCCATTAACAGTTGGTTGACAATCGCCACTAAGCTCCCAATAAAATGACTGACTTAGAATGTCTACCCAGATTAAAATGGGTTCTTTCAAGAAACATTTATTTTGCATTTACTGTGTGCAGAGCACCCTGAAAGAAGATCTTGCTTAGATAGAAAACATTCATTCACTCACTTATCTAACAGATACTTATTGAATGCCTGCCATATACTTAACACTGAATTCCTAATGTCAGCCACCATTTTAGCTGCTTAGAAATGTTTTAATTATCTGTCTAAATTTTATGCTGCCCTCATCCCACCTCGGTACTGAAGTATTGCCACGGAAGGTTGTCAGTAAATTATTATTCATTATTCTCTAAAGTTACAAGACTGCAAGCCTGAAATTGTCAGCATACCATGATGAAAATATAACCTTAGGTTTTCCTACTGTGTTCACAGCTGCCTCTCCCATTATTCTTTGCCTATGTATCTCCTCCATCAGCAGGTGGCAGAGAAGCAGGTGTATAACACCTTGGTTTCTGGCCATCTGCTTAACTTTCCACAGTCCCATTATCTTTAGAAAGGGAGACACCAAGGGAGAAAGACACAGTGGCTTGTGTTTGTTTGACTGGTTTATGTTCTTCAAAAGGCAGTACCCCACAGGGGTTAGGCACTGTTTGCGCTTCCTCTGTGTGTACGTGCATAAAGATAAAGGAGTCAGAGAAGCTTTGAGGAGAGGGCTCTGGAAGTCACTTTGTGTCTGAGGTGCCATTCTTGGGCTGTGGTCAAATAAGAGTTACATGAAGCATGATGAGTGGAGAAAAACAAACATATCTGGCTATGGCAATTACTTAGAGTTGCTCCCCCTCACCAATCCCACCCCTACGACCATAGAAACATACCCCTGGATTAGCTAAATTCACTCAGATTGAAAGGAATAGATTCAGGCAAATTATTGTGTGGAAAGAAGGGAGCAAGAGAAAGCATCTAGCATCTTTGCACACCCTTCGAGCCCGTGTGCTGCTGAGGTTGATGTTAAGCAGAACCAGAAACCTCACCCAGTGGTCTTCAGGAGCACAGCAGGGCTCTTGTCTCTTGTGACTTAGCCACAAAGCTTGCACCCAATTGCAATATTTTCTAAGAGAAGGTCTAATTGAATTGTTTGATTGTCATCTGTTTCAATTAAGAATGCATTAGCTGCTGCAGCTGCACCCACCACAACCACCGTTACTACCCAAGAACATGTAGGAAGAAGGGAAATTCCAACAGACCTCCAATTGCATCTTAGTGACCCAAACTTCCATATGAACCCCCTTCCCCCCAATGCAAAGGAAGCTGAGAACTTCAGTATTTAGCTTTTGTATTATCTACATCAGAAGCAGGTGAGAGAGGAAGGAGCTGGGGTTGGAATATCTGTCTTTCCTTCCAATATGAAACACAGTTCTTCACACCAAGGCCGCTCAGAGGTGGTTGGTCTGGGCATGATCATCATAGGGTCAGGCATAGATCTTGGTTCAGAAGTTTTTTAGCCAGGATAGCAGGACCGACTTCACTTAAAGCATATAGCCCAACTCAAAGCAACTTAATGCAGAAGAGCCACTTGGAACATCAACTTTAGAAGGGGCTCTAGGTATGTATTATTTTGCAAGAATATTGTGTAGAATGATTTCCTTAAGATCCTGGAAAGGCTAGCTTTCAAACTCTTTGAGTAGGTCCTATTGTACCTGGGCTTTTGCTGTTGAGAACACAGATTAATGCTCTTTTCATGTATTTTTATTATGCTTAAACTATTCCAAAAGTTCACTCTTTCTATTTCCCATATGTTTTGTAAGTTTCTAGAAGATGTCAGGAGTGAGTGAGGTTTGGTGGTATCATGGGAACCAAAATGGGTGGAGTTTGTTTCCTCAAGGATTTTACACACTGTATGGGAGAATCACATTTATGAAATCATCACACATATAAACATATGAGTACACACTCAAAATGGCAATAAAGAGGAAAGAGATATGAGAACATTTCAAGAAGGGAAACTGACCTTATCCGGGGTAAGAGAAGACATCCCTAAGACAGTGACATTGAGCAGAAATATAAAAGAATTAAAAAGGCAAAGGAATGAGCAGTGAGGGATAAGATTTCTAAGCATGGGAAACAGCATGTACAAAGGCCCTGAGGCAGAACAAAGAATGATGTGTCCAAAAAATTGAAAGAATCAATGCAGCTGGAGCAAGGTGAGAAGAAATAAATTGGTGAGAGATGAGGCTCGAACTGACCCTATTGGTCACACAGGGTCTTGGGGAGACTTTGAAGGGATTCAGGTCACAGGTCTGACCTGTCATTACTCCACCTAACCAACCAATTCTTTAACATTTGCACTGAAGGAGATGACCCAGGTTCTGTCTGTGACTTGTTGCCTCTTGGGGAACACTTTTCCTCCAACCATTCTTATTCTGGTGGGTGTTTGCATTTTGAGGAGACCCGATTAACAGCACTTTTCCTCTTTGCCCACTTTTGAAATCAGTTGAGAAACAAGAAACACAGCAGATGAAGATGATAAGGATGAAGATGAAGATGACTCAAATGCCAACCTTATTTTTGATAAAGGCTGGGTCAGAAGACACAGCTTACTCTAAGAGCCAAAATGGGCTTGCAAACCCCCTTCTGCCCAGTCCAGACTTTGGGACAGCCCACCTGAGGGAAAGTTTGGTCTTGCACAGGAGTCACACCTGCCTGGGTTACTACTTTTCATAGTCTAGGTGCAGAGGGAAGATGGGAGGGACCAAATTGGTCCCAAATTTCTCCTCCCTCCCCCAAGTCTTTTGATAGGTTAGCTTCCCCCAGTTCAGAAATGTGGGCCTAAATCAGTGTCTCCACCTCTGTAGGGTGAGAAAAAGTTTGGACAAGAATCCAACAGTGCTTCAGGAAACTCTGTTCTCATGATACTGCAACTTCAGGAATGGGGAACAAGCATTCCTCCCTCATCATCGCTAAGAATTGTTAAGAAAAGGGAATTAAAATACAACCTGGTTCTTTTGAATGAAGATGGATTCTGATAAACGATGATGGATCACATATTCTAGGAGGAATATAATATCAAACACAAACTTGCAATCCCCAAAGCATGCTACTTCCATGTTGAACTAACTTCTTTTTTCATCCACATAAGTAAAATTCTCCAGTTGTTTCTTTTTCAAACGTTGCTTGATGTGACGGGTGCCTGCAATATGTCTAAATCAAAAGTGTGAATTTTAGGGTCAAAGACTGTTAGTGCTGGAAAGTCATCAAATCTAATCCTATTTCTTATTTTACGGGAAAACACGAAACTCAGAGAGATTAAGTGACTTGCTCAACGTCACACAAGCCATTTGTGTCCCTCCCCCAATTATTTGGATTTCATGACCAGAGATATTTCCCACTACATTGTGTTTATACATCTGAGAAACTCACTATTTATAGAAAACCTGTGGTACCTTTGAAAAACAAAATACAAGTTTTTACAAAATAAAAGTCACCCTTTTATCTATTAACAAAAATTTGTATTTTGTTTATTACTTTTCCTATAGTGGAATAACCCCTGAACCAGTGGCTTGATTATTCTGGCTCTAATAAATGTCTCCTTTTTAATGTTCTCTTTTCCTAATTAACAAAGTGCCAGGTAGAAAGAGACAAGTTATGCACTTTAATTACAATAACCCCAGGCTACTGGGAGAATTGTTATCATGGGCTTGGACTGCACATTCTGTGCTCACTTGGAAATAGCATTGGTAAAAACTTCATATGAACTATGGATTTGAGACCTGAGGTGGTGGGGCTGTCAGGAAACAAGAGCAGTGAGCTTTAATTCCAGGTCCTTCAAATCTCCTCTGTGTTCATATCTTTCTTATTAAAAGTGGGAAATGACTATTAGCCTGGATTATCATGAGAGATAGGAGTTTGGGTTGCGGCAAAGGGTCCTGGGGTGCAGCACCCAGAGTCCAGAATTCCAGATCAGCTCTACCACTAGTGAGCCTCTCTGGGCGAGTCGCATCTGAGCCCCTGTTACTCCTCTGTAAAATGGAATGGTCGTGCTAGCTGATCTCTAAGGTCTTTCTATGAAAGTTAAAATTTCTTTGACTCTAAGTCCTCGTAATTCTGTATTCCTTTTCCCATTCTTATTTCGTAGCCTTTGTTTCTCCAAACTGAGTGACCTCAGGTTTCAAAGAAATATGTTATATAAAGTATCAAAACAGAAGCAATGTTTACAAAGACCAAAGGACTTTATCCCTTGAATAGTATATGCCTTATTTTACTTGTCAAAACAAGTGGAGAATCTGGAATCATTTCTGTCCTCATCATGGTATCATTTCATAGATGCAGCAATTCATTCATGGTCCTTTTCTACAAGGAATTGCCTTCAAGATGTAGAATGTCCTGGGGCAGGTGAAGAAGCAGTAAGGAAACTCAGCTACCTGAGCGCCAACCCCCTGTGGCATCTCCATGTTCCAGGTTCTTCTACTGAAGTGTTAGATACTCGATGCCAAGAAATCTGTATGATTGAGTATTATGCATATTGAACTAGGGATCATATGATCTGGTTCTAGAGTCAGATAGTCCTTTAATGAGATGCATGACCTTGGTATCAGGTCACTTCTCTTCTGTGGCCTCAGTTTCCACATTTATGAAATGAGAAGGTTGTACTGGATGTCTAAGGTCTCTTTCAACCTTGAGTTGGGAAAAGGGACAGGATTGGTGCATTTTGGGGGGAATGTCTTTGGATTTGAAGGCAGAGATTTACCATGTAAGGATTTCTCTCCAGATATTTCACCCCACTGAAATAGGCCTGGCCAGTGGGCCACAATAGGACATAGGGCAGCATTGTGGGAGTGTCTCCTCTGCTTGGCCATTGGTGAGTATGTGAAATGTTAGTTAAATGGAAGAAGAAGGATATCAAGAAATCTTATGGTTTCTACCCTCGAGGGGTTCACAATTGAATTGGTAAACACATAAGAGAGTTCTAAGGCCAGGAGTCCAGAAAATGTACATTGATTTCATCAAGCCATAGAAGATTATTCTGAGCTCATGATTAGGAGCATATATCCATGAGTTAGTCGCTGCATCTAGGAGAAGATGAAGGAATGTCCTACACGTCTTGGTAGCTTCATAATTTCTGGAGTCACCATTTCTTTCCCCAGAGAAGTCTGATATTCTCTTTTCAAAATATCACTTAATTTTGATTTTTTGGTGGTACATATTTAGCTCTGTCTCCACAGACTGCATGCCAACTGGAAGAGTAAGTAGGCTATGTGTAAGGAGACAGGACATGGGAAAAGATGGCCATGTGGAGAGGAACATAATCAAGGTCTTGGGGCAAGAACATACAAAAAAAATACATGTTATATTCGGCAGACAACTGGTAGACCACTTTAGCCACTATATGGCTTTTAAAGAGAACGTGAAAACACAATTTGGATTCAGATTGAGTGGCATGATGTAGTCAAAAGAGAGACAAAGGATAAATTCTAGCCCTACCACTTACTTTCTGCATGCCTTTGAGCAAGTTATTTAATCTCCCTGTGTTTGTATCTCCGTTAGTAAAATGGGAGTGATAACACCAATTTCATAGTATTTTGTGAGGATTAATAGAAACAATGAATGAAAAGATCCTGGAGCACTAAAAATGATCAATATTAATCAATGTTAATTTTTTCAAATCCCAGGCTCTTTCTACCTCCCCAGTGGCTTCTTCTCTTATAGGAGAGTGAAAGAGTGGTCACCGGACAGGCCTTGAATTTGAGTTAGGCTTGACCAGCGGCAAAGTGTTTGATTTTAGGCAAATCACTTAACCCTTGGCTTCAGTTTACTTATCTGATGAGACTGATCATACTTAGGTTGCAGGATTATTGTAAGGTTTAGAAGTATGTGATGATAAGCACCTAAGGGAACTTGGTAAGAAGGGAAGAGGCGGTAGATTTCAGTAAGTAATGGTGGTGGAGAGAAGGAGGAAAAAGAAGAGCTGTTTTAATTGAGATCCTTGAAGTTTTGACCAAGGAGGCTAGAATTTATGTTGTAGGCAGTGGGAAGACACTGAAGGTGCTTTTTCATACAGGGAACCATAAGATGAAAAGCATCTTAACATTGATGAGAAGATGTGCAAGAATGTCAGGAGGGTGCACAGGACAAGGGCGAACACCCTGCAGTTAGAGAGACCAACCTATGAAGATAAAAACCAGCTTTCTTCATGCCTGCGTTATAGGATTCTTTTACTACCAAATAGATTTATTCTTCTGAGATCCAGCAATTCTGATACGTGAGAGAGACAGAGATAGAGATGGAGGGTGAGAGAAGGGACAGGGAGGAGAGAGATCCAGAGAAAGAGAAAGAGGCAGGGAGAGAGAAAGAGAGAAAGATACAGTCGTCCCTCCCTATCCACGGGGGACATGTTCCAAGCCCGCCACTGATGCCTGAGATCACAGAGAGTACCAAATCTTACATATACAGCAAAACTAGCACAAACGTCTTTTTCCTTCTTCACAGTTTCATAAATGGAAGATTTATTCTTACCGTAGATTTTAGCAATCTCGGCATACAATTTTTTTCTTTCCTTATTGAGAACTTTCACCTTTTCACTTGAAGGGAGCACTGCATGGCTTCTTTTTGGCGTATCCAAATTGCCAGTATCATGACTCTTGCACTTTGGGGCCACTAAGGACGTCAAATAAGGGTGACTTGAACACAGGCACTGCCATACCACGACATTCAATCTGATACCTGAGGCAGCTGCTAAGTGCCTGGTGGGCAGGGAGCACACACGGCATGGATACGCTGGGCAAAGGGATGATTCGCTTCCCAGGCAGGACGAGAGCAGGCGGCGCAAGATTTCATCACACTGCTCGGAACCTACGAATCGTTTATTTCTGGAATTTCCCATTTAATATTTTTGGACCATGGTTGATTAAGGGTAACCGAAACTGCAGAAAGCAAAAATGCAGATGAAGAGGAGTACCATGCAGAGATAAAGACAGACGAAAGGTGGAAGCTGTCCTCTAGGGCTTTTTGGCTTTTTGGCTTTTTGGCTTTTTGTGTGAAGATGTCTGGCACTTAGCTGTGCTGCATGCAGGTGGCTTGAGAGAACGTGCATCTAGGTATAAATCTGGCATCAAAAGGCTTAAATTTTGACAGGTGGCCTATTTGAAACTGTGGGGAGTCGGTGTGGAAGGGGTGAGAACACCACCTCCCCTGCATTATCCCACCTCCACCAAGATGTGCCTGAACGCCTGAGAATATAGCTCATTCCGCCTGCCTCTGGATCACCTTCCGACCACATCCCTCTCTTCTGGCCCCTGACAAAAATGACTTTCCACCATTTCCTTCAGCTCCATTTTCACTCTGGCTGCAGTTTTGCCGGGAGGAGTGCCATGATCTGAATGTTTATGTTCCCCCAAAATTCACATGTTTGAAATCCTAACCCCCAAGGTGGGGCCTTTGAGAGGTGGTTAGATCATGGGATTGGAGCTCTATGAACGGGATTAGTGCCCTTATTAAAGAGACCCGAAGGAACGTGTTTGCCCCGTCACCATGTGGAGATGCAGCCACAAAGCACCTTCTGTGCAGTAGGCCCTCACCAGATACTGCCAGCACTTTGATCTTGGATTTCCAGCCTTCAGAACTGTGAGAAATACGTTGATTATTTATAAGCGATCGCTTTATGGCATTTTTGTTATAGCAGCCCAAATGAACTAAGACAAAGAAGGTGAGTTTGTTTTTGTGAGAAAGGTATTTGGCTTAGCTTATTCTGAAAGCAGAATGTCAAGTTCAGTTTATGTTTTCTGTCATTTTTCTTTTTCTTTTTTTTAACTAGTTGTCCAAACACTGGACATCTAATAACTAAAGGGCATCAGCAATCTACCAAAGTCAGTTTCTGCTACTGAAGTTGTCACTGCCCTAAAGGCCGGTGCCTGGCTTGTGCAGTGGAGAGAAGGCAGCTAGTTGGCACCCGTGCTGGCCCAAACCCACTGCAAGGAAATCGGGGCACCATGGAGCAGCTCTCTGAAGAGCCACCACTTTGTGGAGTGTGTCCTGTGCGGAACCTGAACCAGACTGTTGTGTATCACGGGATTTTGTGGATGACAACTGAATAAAATGCTAATCTGATTGTCCTCCAAAGGACAGTGCCCTGTGTTGTCCTCCAAGAGTTTTTCTCAGCCCACCTTCCAGTTCTGAAAGATCCTGTTGTCCTGGTGAAATGGATGAACATGGTTGCCCCCCAAGATACCATATAGGGCCCCTTTTTTTCTGGGTGTGGGAATGTTTGCTCCATTATAATCACCTTTTTTGTTGTAAAGAAATTTTAATGCAATACTTCATATATCAAAAATATATATGTAATATGTAAAAAATAATATGAAAATTTACATGTACCCAGAACCTATCTTAAGAAATAGAATATTGTAGAGTCCTCTCAAAGGCCGCTTTGAATCATACCTCATTTATGTCCCTCTTCTATTCTCCCTTGGGTATTTTTGTGATTGCAATTGTCTTACTTTTCCTAAGAGTTTAAATTATATATACATTTATCTCTGAACATATAAAGTTTTGTTTGCTGTTGAATTTTATATAAATGGTATCATCAAACTGTATGTGCTTTGCAACTTGCATGTTTTTGCATGACATCTTGTGAGATTAAGCCTTGTCGATGCATCAAGTGCTCAGTCATTCATTTCCCCTGCTGTATGGGACTCCATTCCATAGATACACTATTTCATTTGTCCATTCTCTGTTGATGGACATTGAGGGTATGTTTGTTCTTATAAATGGCAAGTTTGGGGTATTTTTTACTGTTACAAATTCTGATGCTCTGAATCTATTTTGCAATGCCTCTTGGTAGACATGTGAAAGAGTTTTTCTAGGTTTTTTAAGTTTCGGGTGATATTGCTGGGTATAAACACTTTCTACTTTATTAAATATTTCCAAGTGTTTTGCAGAGTGGTTGCACCAGTTTACATGTCTAATGTGGGCATATGAGAGTCCCCATTGAGCCCATCCTTGGTATTATTGTTTTATTGCCTGACTCACATTTTTCCCAGTCTTGTCAGTATAAAACGGCAGCTCTTTCTTGTTTCAGTTGGCATTTCCTTGGCTACTTATGAGAGGAAACATTTTTTTTTGTATTTTTTTGCTCATTGATGGTTCCGCTTCTGTGTCGAATTTCTTATATGTTTTCAATACATCCTGATCCCTTCAGCTCTCTGCAGGGCTGAGTTAGGATGGAAAATGGAGTGAAGGCGTATGCTGATGGAAAGTGTGCTGCTTTTCTCTGTGAAGGTACCGAAGAAGCAGGAAGTGGCCGCTATGGACCCCACTACATCACTGACATGGGGATCGGTGAGGATG
>RJWJ010008872.1:0-51966 GCA_004363605.1 Indri indri
AGAGAATTTGGGGATGGCACGCCACCACTCTCCACTCTGTAATTACAGACACGCTGCCTCTGCTCAGCCGGAGTGAAAAAATCAATTATCTAAGAATGCAGGGCTGGAATCGAGATGAAGACAAACTTTGCTGGCTGAAGTTATCTAGAACTTCTAAGAATATGAGGACTAGGAATTCTGGGTCTATATAAAATCCTATTGCTTGGGAAGGGAGGGAAATCCTTTTCAGAAGGAACTGCCCAGAAGCCTGCAGGACTCTGACCATGCCCCCGGCAGGTTGCCTCTCCACAGGTGGTGGGCAGTGTTTGATCCTCACCTACCAGGCCCCAGTCAGAAAGAAGCTGGGATTGTTCTATTTTTCAACAGAGCATCAACTGCCAACACTTTCTTGCCCACAGAGAATAAATTTTAGTTTAGCTATAGATTTATAAATACATATTCATATATGTGTGTATATATATTCAATATATAGAATTGGTTCTATAACATTATAGATATATATAATATATATAGAATAGTGTATGGTATTACCGATATAATTCCGTATATATATTCTACAGATAGTATCATTACATACTCTCCATCTGTACCACTCTACATCCTAGAATTTCTTTGTCTGCAGCTATGATTAGGATTTGCAAGTATTATATCCTACATTCCAGATTCTTAAAACTCTGCATGTGTCCTCTGGACAAGCCCTGTCCTCCAGGGAGCTGGGAACAGTGTGGCCGGGAGGGGAGGGTGGGCAGTGGTGAAGGGTCTGAGCACTGTCCCAAGTGACCGCACACCCTTCCTAGTCGAGGCTCTAGCATCAAAAGCCCAGTTAAGTTCTCCCCACATCCTGCTTCAGATGCGCTGCGTTCTGATTGGCATAAATATATAGCAAAGCTCCCCTTTTTGCCCTACGTGTTTACCCATACAAGTATTAGATTGCCAGATTGCATTATTTGGGGCGGGAGTAGGGGAGATCATTCCCAAACCCACCTATCTTTCAGTGAGCCAATTCTGCTCAGACACCTACAAATGTAATTGCTCCAATAGTTGCTAGCTTGTTAACTCCAACTAGCAAGTGGAGATAATTTACCTGTTGTCATTTTATTCCAATAAAACTCCATTCCCACTGAAGTAATTTTAACACCTATCAAAATACAGAAAGAATCAAAAAACAGTGAGATTGCCTATACATGTGTGTATGTATATGCATATATATGTAGGCATGTATATTCTACTTTTAATATATTAGCATGTATATACATTTTAATTCTATTAATAGGTAATAAATGGTAATGAGATGTTAAGATGTCCCAGGAACCCATTATTGGGAAATCTGATCGAGTTATACTCTACGCAGGAGGGAGGAATCCTTGCCAAGATATGCAACATGTTTTCCATGTTCAAAGTGATCATATGGAAGAAAACTAGGAATTAGTGCATGAGAAAGACATGTCCTTAATCGACCTCTACAGAGCTCATCTGGGAAGAAAGTGGGCTCCGTCTTGCCTGCACTGCAGCCGTCTGCCCTGTTCTCTCCCTCAAGCATTTTCTATTTTTCAGTCTTTTGTGTGCTACTGCTCTTTCTTAAGGAACAAAATCTTGTCCGTCACGATAGAATGCAAGGCCCTGCTCTCGTTGGAAGCCTGTGCACTCCCACTTCCTGCAATCTCTTTACTTAGCAGCAAATTTCCCTTCATTAAAATTAAGCTCGTTTCTTGCTCATCTTTTCCTGTTTCCCTCAGCAAAACTGAGTGCAATCCTGAACCTGTTTTTCTTGCTGCTTTATTTTCTTGTCACTTCATAACTAAATCCTCTTCGCCTCCAAAAACAATTAAGAGATTTATTCCACCCGATTTTTCCCCTTCTTCGTGTGGGAAACAAGAGAAACAGAAAGCGAGGGGTGTGAGTGTGTGTGTGTGTGTGTGTGTGTGTTGGCAGCTACGGGGTTAGGAAGTGTTTTCTAAGTATCTAATATGTACTGGAAGGATCCATTTGGTATATTTTGGCATGAGGGTTCTGCTCAGACTCTGGGATTACTGGTTAGGCTCCAGTCTATTTATGCTAATTGCAGAAACAGCATGGCCTTAGATATCCATCTGGAGTGGCAACCGCTCAATGTAATTCTCCAGGGTCAGACTCCTAGACAGGGAGGTAGCAGAAAAAAAAAGTGAGATTAGCATTGGATTCTGTAAACTAGGAGTGCTCAGGCTCTGGGAAATCTGCCCCTACATACAGCTATCCACCCATCTCTTTAGTTTGTGCTCATTTTCTTTCCTAACACTCTCAATCAGGTTTATCTACCTAACTTTTCCCTCCGGGCCAATGTGAATGAAAGGAATTCTATGGCCCTAAACTGTCATAGTTGCCAGATGCTCTGAGCAGTGCTGAAGCCTCCACTTCCCCTGACGGGCAGAGACAAAGAATGGCCATGCAGTGTTCTGCAGTAGGGTAGGACTGGGTAGCTCCTGCCTAGAGGCCCAGTAAAGCAGCCTCCCTAAGACTGGAACAATATGCAGGGTCCTGATCAAACTGGCAGGGGGCGCGTGCTTTAACCGCCAATGCTGAGAAGGTATTTAGGGACAAAGCCCCAGCGAACACCATGTGGAATGGTAGCTATGCTGGCCATTCTTCAGTTCCCACTTAAGCTTTCTTAACTCCTGTGCTTACTACAAACCTGAGCACTCATGAAATTACAGTTAAAAACTGAAAACTAGCTAGGTGGCCTTGGGCAAGTTACTTCTAAGCCTAATCTGTAAAATGGAACCTTGTGTGTGTGTCTTAGGAATAATTGTTATATTCAGCATAAGATGCATAGTACAATTCCTGGCATATAGTAACACAATACTCAAAAATTTGGCTTTTTTTATTATGTATCAGAAAGGCATTGGACATTTACCATGAACTGGGAGGCTGGCCAAGCACTGAGGACACAAAGGCAAATAAGAAATGATTCGTGGCCTCAACTAGCTCACAATCTAGAAAGTGTTTGTATTTCCATAATTAAGAGAGGTAGACTTTTTTCAGTCCTCCTCTTTTTTTTTTTTTTAATATGAGACAACTGAAGTTCAAAGAAGTTTAAAAAAAAATGGTTTAAATGTTACACATCGAGTAATGGGCAAAGTCTGGATTTGAACCCAAGTGCAAGGATTCCCCTTTATCTGCTTTCCTATGTGATTACTGTGAAGTGAGCACCCAGGAATAAGAGTGGGGATTTGGTCACTCATGGGCCTTTGTGTTCCTTTGTGTTGCCTTATCGATATAGAAGGTTCAGGAATGAGCAAGAGAGACGAGAGGAGCAGAGCCGTCAAGACCTGGTCCTGTGCAAGCACAGCTGAAATCCCACTCTCCCACAGTGCCGCGGTGAGCTGCTGTGTTTTACAAGGAAGTGTTGGCTGCAGACTGCGGCTTGACCCGCCAGCACAGCATCTCACGTCTCAGATCCTTACCAGTAAGGGTGACAAGGACGGCTGACATGGAGTGTGCTACCGCAGGCTCCTGTACATAGGCCTCTCTGCCCAGGAGGAGAGCCACCCTTTCTAGGGGGACCCCACAGGGATCAGAGCCACCATGGCTGTAGTGACAGCCCTCACTTCTAGCTGGAGTTTGCTTACTCCTCATTCTAATTTTCAAGTGCTAGCTTATTTTCTTTTAAAAAAGGGCAAAAAAAACCCCATTCAATTTTTTAACAATATTACAATATTCCTAAAACACACCCACAAGGTTTATAATGTCATTATTCCATTTTACAGATTAGGCTTGGAAGTAACTTGCGCAAGTTTTATTTTTACTTAGTTATTTCCTCTTCTTAATGTTACATACTTCTTTATTTCTCATTTTTGTTATGTTTAACTTAGCCTTTTGTCTTAATCTTTGATTCTTATACTTCATTGGCTCCTAAAGCCTTCTATCTTGTATTTTTAAATCTCACATATGATAAACAATTTTCTAACTCTTAACTTTTATCTTTATTATGACTCGAGCTCCATTATTGTAAAATTCTACTTTATTTCTATTTGCAATTTTAGCAGTTGTAAGGAATTAATTCCCTTAATCTACCGTTCCATTATTATATACAGAGCATCTTTCTTTTACTTATTTCTTGAATTTTTTCTATATTTGATTTATATCCATAAAAACCAATGAAAACCGTGGCCATAGTGGTAATTTTTTCATTGAAAAAATTTCATCCATTGGACCTTTTTGAGATGTTGAGGTCTGGAACAAACGGACCAAGACCTGTTCTCATGGAGCCTACCAGGAAGTAGTTAAGAGCAGAGAGCCCCATAATCCATGGAGCCTGGTGAGGATTAATTTGTAGACTTCCGGTCTCTGTGGGAGAGGGTTGTAGAGGCTACTCTTTGGCCAATTTGGGGTGGCCTTTGTGTAGGGCATGAAATGGAGTGGCAGAGACAAGGCCTGTTGACAATATGGCTCTCTCTGCTCTTACCTATTTCATGGGAACAGGGTTTGGTCAGTTTGCTACCAGACCCTAACATCTGAAACAGATTAAATGGATGCGTTTCTCAACTTGAACTCTAGACATGGGGGGCTGGCTACTTCTTTGTTAGCGGGGGCTGTCCCTTTGCTGTGTTTGGCACCAGCCCTGAACTCTGCTCTCTACATGTCATTAGCAACTCCTGAGTCTAGCTGTGACAACCAAGCATGTCTCCAGGTGTTGTGAAATGTGCCCTGGGCAGCAATATCACCTGTGGCTGGAAAGCTCTGATTTAATCCTTACAATGACCCTCTTTCACGAGCAAGGCCACCATTATCACTCTTCATTTTATAATGAAGGAAGCTCAGGCTGTGAGGCTGTGATTTCTCCAAAGTCACACAGAGGGGCAGAATGGACTAGATATGTAGACTTCCTAACTCCAAATCCAGTTCTCATTTTCATATTTTATGCCAGCTCTTCATACCTGACAAGTGGTAGGAAGATTCCCTCAGAACAAGACTAGATAGACTTTGCTTTGCAATATGCACTCTGGATTGCCCCACCTGCCGGAGGCTGCCCAGTGAAATCAAAGCCTCTGCCTTTGGGGCTGCTGGTGTAGACAGGCTCAGTGGGCCATGGCATTATGCAAAGCAAAGAGGGCTAAGTGCCCTCAGCCTCCCTAAAACTGAGTTTTCAATGAGGGCCTATAGACTAGAGGACAAGTTGACCTTTTACTTTTTGAAAATGTATTTATTTTTATTGATACATAGCAGTTATACATATTTATGGGGTATATGTGATGTTTTGATACATGCATACAATGTGTAATGATGAAATCAGTGTAATTGAGATATCCATCACCTCAGTTATCATTTATGTTGAGAATATTGCAAATCTTCTCTTCCAGCTATTTTGAAATATAACCTAAATTCATGTTAACTACAGTCACTGCACTGTGCTATTGAACACTAGAACCTATTCCTTCTATGTAACTGTATTTCTGTACCATTAACCAACCTTTCTTTATTGCCCTCTCCACCCTGCCCTTCCCAGTTTGTGGTAACCACCATTCTACTCTCTACTTCCATGAGATCAAGTCTTTTATCTCCCATATATGAGTGAAAACATGCAATGTTTGTCTTTCTTCTCCTTGCTTATTTCATTTAATGTAATGTCCTCCAGTTCCATACAAGTTGCAGCGAATGATGAGATTTCATCCTTTTTTATGGCTGAATAATATTGCACTCTGTGTGTGTGTGTGTGTGTGTGTGTGTATCACATTTTCTTTCCCATTCATCTATTGATGAACACTTAGATTGACTCCGTATCTTGGCTATTGTGAATAGTGCTACAATAAACATGGAAGTGCAGATATACTGCTTTGTTATACTGATTTCTTTTCTTCTGGATATATACCCAATAATGAGATTTCTGAAACATATGGGACAAGTTGACTTTTAATCATAAAAATAGTTAATTCAGCACTGAAATAGCACCCTCTAAGTCTTCGGCATCATCTTCATTCTCATTTTCATTTTTGAATCTTCTTAAGACAGAGCATCTTGGACAATTACCTGGGCCAGGAGCAGCAAAACTGACTCAGCTGAATGCACTAACAGAGGAGGTGTATGGCGAAGGGAAAGTATAGCTTTCAAGAATCAAGCTAATGACCTGTTGAGGTCCAAGCAGAAAGTTGCCAGTAGGAGTTGCTCAATGGAGGTGCAGGATGTCCTATCAAGTGTAGCGAACAACAATGACAGGGATTCTGAGGAAAGGAGTTTCCACCTAGTGAAGTTTACAAGTAGCAGGACCCAGCCAGGGAAGGGAGTCCAGTTCCTGAAAGGAGGAACCAATAAAAGCATGCCAGGATGCCTATCCCATGATGAAACCAGGGGCCAGGTCAGGAAATGGAACCAATATCATTATAGAAGCGGACTTCAGAACAAAGAGGAGACCTGTCTCATGGCCAAGGTACCCAATCAAAGTTAGACAAAAAGCAAAAGCCACCCGATGAAGAGTTCACAGGGTGCAGGACAAGAGTCAATGATACCTCCTGCCTCAGAGCAGTGTTGATGTTGGGGACTAGAGGGAGAATGAAGGAGGCCCACCAGGTGTGAGATGTGGAGGCCGGGATCCAAACAGATTTTTGGAAAACACTTTAGTCTCTTTGGGTCTCACAAAATTTTAAATTCTTCCTAATGAAAAAACAACAACGACAAACAAAACAAAACAAAAGACAAACTCCAATTAGTAGGATCTAGTGGCTAAGAATTTAGGCTCTAGGATCAGGCAAATCTAGGTTACAGTTCATAAACTGAGTAACTGTATGGCCCTGGAAAGTTAGTTAATGTCTCCAAGACATGGAGTCATTGCTTTTAAGTCGATATAGAGTCTCTTTCATAGAGCTGGGAAATTCAAATGAGAAAATAAATAGAAAATTCCCAGGGCCTGAAATATAATAGAAATTCAGTAAATGGGAGCTTAAAAGAAAACAATTTTCCCCAGCAGCCTCCACTTAGCATCTCTGCTTGCAGTGAGCAGGACAAGATGAAAGGAAAGGCAGGTTGCTGTTGCTGTCGGAGGTTCCAATTTTAGTGAGTGTCCTTGCTCTTAGCATCTCTCTTTCCTTACTTCCTTACACTTCCATTTGTTATTAAAAGAATGAAGACTTTCTCTCCCCTTTTTTGTGACATCCAAGGATTTCCTACACACAGAGATATTTAACATTCTCCCGATGCTCAAGGCCAGGCTTCAGGTTAGCATAGCTACACCTGGATTTGGATCTGGAAACAAATTGCTCCTTCATTATAGAACCAGTGAGAAGCATCCAATTTTTAAGGTTGTTAAACCTGCAAGGGCAACAGAGAACCAAATGCATGTAAAATGAAGAATGGCCTCACATGGGCAGAGCATCTTATCTCAGAGGCAAAAGAGAAACACACACACACCTCTCATGCCCTAGAAAGACATTTTGACAGTAGAAACACTTAGGGTAAGACTCTCCTATTTAGATATGATAAACAGGACTTGAAATGTCAATAAATTTTACTTTTCCTAAGGCAAGGCATGCCAAGGAGTCAGCTACCATTTTGAGAGCGTCTCTGAACACCTGTCATGTGTACAGGCCTCTCTCTAAGTCTCAGAGATGCAAAGACTCCCTTAGTCTCGAAAGACTCCCACCTGCTGGCCCACTCACCTACAGTGCCGCTACTGACAAACATGCACTCAACAGACGACCGGTCTGGCAAGGCACAGGAAACAATTGCCCAGTTGTCTAGGGAACCAGGGTTCATGCAGAAGCCTTGTAGGTTCCGCCTCGCCTTGGGGCCATAGCAGCCACAGAAAAAAACTCAGTTGCCCTCAGTTTGTGGCCCTCCTTGCGGATTCCAGAGCTGCTTGGGGAAATTAGCAACCACTTTAGCACATTTATCTGCTGCTGTGGGAAGAAGCCCTACATATCCTGCACTCAGTCGAATCCAGCCCTCATTTCCCTCAGTCCTCACGCCTTCCTGCACCAGTCCCCACTTACAGCAGACTTCATCCAAACTTCCATGTGAAGGTGGCCCCCAAATTGAACTCAAAGGAAGGGCACCTGTGCTAGGTTTCAACCCAGGGTGAAATCCGGTACACAGGAACCCCAAAAATTTCTTTAGAATTTTGCAAATACAGAGCTCAAATAAAAAGAGGAGGATGTTAAAGCAACATAAGATGACGGAAATATCGAGGCTGCATTCTGGAATTTCAGAGGGCCACACACTGCTCCCCACCGGCCATTAGCACACACTCGCTGCCTGCTGGAGCCGCAGCAGCCTGCCCCGTGCTGGGCGGCACTCAGGACCCCGAGTGGGCTATCAAACCTCTGACGCATCAGTTACAGGGCTTTGTTGCGTTCCCTCTTTTCAATCAGCTTAGCTTCTGTTTCTACAGATTCAAAAGATGACTGCCAGTGGAAAGGGAGTTTGTTTTCTCCCAACAAATACAATTGCTTCGATGACAGCCTGTGAGTGCTGCAATCTTGCTGGCCTCAGACACTTAATTCATCTCAGAGGTGATATCGAAAACAGCACAGCAGGTTCTTACCCTCCACTAGCTCTCTTGCTGCAAAAGTCCCTGTTCCCACGTCCCTGGGCCCCGGTGACTAACCCAGCTAGGTGATGCCATGTCGACTGGGGCAAGGGGAGGCACCACTACTGTCTGGGATGCCATGCTGCAGAAAAAGGGACTCGAAGTGGGGGTGTCAGCCAGTGCCTGGGCTCTGCTGCCTACCTCCTAAACTCTAGTTAGCATCATCCTGTCGAGTGAGCTAACAGTGAAAGCTCCCGCCACGGGCCCTTCCAGCCAGCCAGCGTGCTGCAGACTGTTCTATGCAGGACTTCCAGCAAAAAGGATCTGAAAGAGACATTTGCCACTTTTATTTGTGCTGAAGCCTCTAAGATGGGTTGAAGTAATGAAGAGAAGCAAAAAATGTGCCTCATTTCGGCCTCCCAAAAGGAAAGACTAGAATCTCCCTAACCATCTCTCTAATCTTTGGTTCGATAGAAATGGCTCAGGAACAAAGTGTTCCTGTTGGAAAAAGCTTTGTCCTTGCACCAGTAACTGGGATGGCCAGTAGCGTGAGGGACTCTGTTATTCTCAGCATGTGTCACTTAGAGCCGGGAGGAGATACTCAAAGAGCTGGCTTTTCTAAAGAGAGGGGTTGCCAAAGTCTTTCTTAAATAAATCTGAGATTCTCCCCCGTTCCTGTTGTCCCCACCCAGGTGCAAAGCCTGGGCTCGTCCAGCCGGCGGTGCTCCTGTCATCTCTCACCTGGAGAGACACGCATGTCCCTCCAGCATCAGAATACATTTCAGAATCCCAGTTTCGTTTCCTAGTCCTTTATTAAGCTACAACTCTATTCGACTATCTGAGATGCCCTCTTGCCCTTACTATCAGCAAAACATTATTTTATTATTAATAGAAATGACTCCTTATTGAGTGCTTAATATATGGTAGGCATTTTCTTATAACTTTACACATAGTAATTTATTCAGTTCCCACAACCACCCTCTAAATTACCTTTTTCATTTTAAAGATGGGAAAACTGGGACTCAGAGAGGTTACAGAATTTGCCAAGGTCATGCAGCTAGTAAGTATGAGAGCCAGGCTAGGTGGTTGTTCCCTTAACCACTAGTCTCTCCCCTCGGCATGGAGGTCTGCCCAACCTTTTCACCCACAGCTTCCTCTGTGCCAAAGAGAGCCTCCATCCCATGCAGGCAGCCTCTTCATTGTCTCATAAAACAAACCATGCTCACGTCCACCCCTTCCCCTATCTGGCCTACTCTGCCATCCCCTTCTTTGAATCTCAGACATCCCTCAAACACTGGCTCCAGTCCAGCCTTCCCGGCAATTGTCTCTAGAGGGCTCAAGCCCACCCTCATCTCCTTGGACCCCATGACACACAATCGCATGTCCCTGGGCACTGGGCCCCTGCTGTTTTACGTCTATGCCTTACCTTGTTATAAGATACTATGAGCCATTTCAGGGAAAGGAAAGTGTCACATTATTTTGTATCCCCTGAAGAATCTTGCCAATACTAGGAACATAACGAGAGCCCAGTTGAATTAGATCAGCATAGTTATGTGGCTCCCGAGAACATTCCAACCCCAAGTCTTACAAAAACTCTGTAAAAGCAAATGAACAGGCTGGCCACAATGTCCTGCTACATACAGCGGACTCAAACCACATGCATCTCTGCTCCCTAGAATCTTTGGTGCTCCATTTATAGAAAAAAAAAAATGTTTTCTAACTCTGAAGAATACCCAGGTGTGCCCTTAAATGCTACCTTTTTCCATGTGGCAGCAAGAACTCTGTGAATTGCAATAGGACACACCTCCCCCTGCCCTAACTGCTAGCACCGCTCTGAGTCTACGAGAAACCGAAATGGGAAACCAACTTTCAGGCCCCAAAGAGTGTCCTCTGACTCCAGATTATCCAGGGGTGTACATGCAGTGCTGGCTGGGCCTAGCTACTGGAAATGCACATCTCGGATCCATCCCAAACTACCCACCCTGGAGTAGGCAGGAATGGGCGGTGACGTGGGAGGTGCTAGACACTGCTCTACCTTGAATTTGGCTCCGGCCTGCAAAGCCTGCACATTCCCCTCACCCCCTCTTGTTTTTATTTAAATAGCTGATCTCTGTATAACTCTACCCCACTAATTAAGAGTGTGTGTGTGTTAGAGCAGCAGCATCTCCAACCTTTTTGGCACTGGGGACTGGTTTCATGGAAGACAATTTTTCCGTAGGACAGGGTCGGGGGATCAGAGCTCAGCTGGTGATCGAGCAATGGGGAGTGGCTGTCTAGAAGAAGCTTCGCCCACTCGCCCGTCACTCACCTGCTGTGAGCCACGCCCCCCCACCCCTGTTCCTAAGTTTCACGGAGGAAAATTTCTCCAGGCATGGGGGTGTAGGGGTGCAGAACTCCGCAGCCCTGTCCCTAACAGGCCACAGACCAGTACCAGTCCATGACCCAGGGATTGGGGACCGCAGCGTTAGAGAGAGACAAGCTTGAGTGTAAGCACAAAAAAAATATATAGGTTCTAAGCACCTGTTTCCACCTGCTTCTGTGATGAGGGGTGAAAAAAAACATGAAATTAAAGCCTTTGCAACTGCTGCGGTTCCCTCTGTCAAGAGCGGTTCCCTGGAGGACCCCACGGCTCCCATCCTCCTTCTCCCACGTCCCTGCTGAATGCCAGTGTTGGGGAGTTTCTCTAGTGTATCCTATGAATGAGCTCTCCCATCACTTACTATCCCCTTACTCTCTTTTTCTTCGGAACGCAGACACTGCTGACACTACGCACGCATTTATTCACCCCCGTCTCTGCCCTCGTGCACACGCCCGGCCTGCGCGGCCCACGAGGGACTCTGCCCGCTCAACTCATGCCCGGACTCTTAGTACCCAGAGCCCTGCCTGCCTGGCACATCACAGGCGGGCAAAATGGTCAACCAAAAACTGTTATGCACATGAGTAAATTCTAACAAATAAATAAATCAAGAGGGATCCTGAATCTAATTCTAATTTAGCACTAACAAAATCTGGGACTTCCAAACAGAACTTCATCTCTGTGGGTCTCGGCTTTCTCATGTGTAGAGCGGGAGACCCAGACTGGATAGGCAGTTTCTTGCTGGATGCCTCTACGTGTGCCTGAGTCTCCTTGATGTGAACGAGCGACATGGGAGGTCCTGCCATGTAGCTGACATCTGGGTGACCTTGGCCAATGCTATGTCTCCTCTAGCCCCTGGAGTCAGGGTGAAAGCACAATGCTTAGTGGGGTGCCCGACAGCAATATTTGCCTGGACATGTGCTTTTAGGTAATCCCAGGTTGTTTCCTTCTATTTTGCAGGAAGAAGAAGAATAAGCCTCCCTTAAAACGTCTTTGCAAGGTTACTCCTATGAATTGAAACCAGGAATTAATACCATCAAGCATGAAGAAGCAGTGCTCTTGCTTGGGTCCTACAGAGGAGGACTCGTCAAAAGTTGTCTGAACTCCATTTAGGGAGAAAGCAAAGACGTGCTTCCAGGGGAGCAGGAAGACAGCTTTGAGGCCTCTGTGTGATATCTCTTGGCTAGGCATTAGCTTCCTAAGGCATCAGAACTAATCACAGCAGTTTTGCAGTTCTCCTTTCAACCATCCCTAGAGGCCTCCGTCTTTCACAGACCCCCAGAGGGAAGAGGAGAACTAACACACTAGAAATAGCTGTGCTTTTGACGCGAGGCACACCAGCAAACAGGGCTAAGATGGATCACACAGTCAAGCATCACCATCACCCCATGAGCACTGGAAACAACGCGCCCCGCACTCATGGTTATGCAATGCAACAACTTGATAGAGTGCTGCTGTCGCTGTACTGGAAATTGAAAGCGATCTACTCCTACCTGTATATACAGCAGGAAAAAATCACTTTCAACTCATCGAGAGGCTTCAACAGCAGAGAGATTGATCAAACTGATGAGGAGCAAATCTCCCTGCCGCCTATTGATGCCAGACGCATAAACAAGGCTGGATGCAAGTCATCCCCCAGGAGGGCCCGTGCAGGGCTGGGCGAGATGTGTGCAACTAAGCGAAGAGGGTGAAAGGGGAGGGCACAGAGCGGTTTACAGGCAGGGGACAGCTCGGGGCTCTGGCTCTGTGTTTGCAAAGACAGAGGCAGCTGAGCTTGCCCTGGCTCAGGGCGATGCTGGCTTCGGAGAAGGCCGCTTGGTGTCTAGAGAGAGTGAGAACCTGGGGCTCAACCTTGTCCAGAGCAGGCTCCTGTGGGAGCTCAGGCCTTCATGGAGACTTTGCTGAGGATTATCCATTTGGGAGACTCATGAGCTGGGAGTGATGGATTCCTGAAAGCTACCGTTACAAGGGAATAACAAAGCCCAAGTCCTCTCCAACAAGGCCTGGGAAAGTGTCGAGAGAGAGAGAAGCGGCATGCCTGTTGGTGCAGCCACCCTTCCCTAATGACTCTGTGACTCAGGGGTTCCCTGTGCTTGCCCCTCCTGGCAGGGCATGGGGCCGCCCTCTAACTACGGGGCTGACGCTTGTCTTTCCGTCTACCCATGTTCTACCCAACTCTCCCTCATTAGATAAAAAATTAAATTTTGTTAATTAAAGCAATGGAAATCAATTAACCTTATCAGGCAACATGGCCTATTGAAACAGAGCCAAGCCTTATAGTGCAATTTCCTCCTGCCTGAGATGAGAGATAGAGCCACGCAGCCTGACTCTCTGGGGAGGGTGTCCTACCCAGGGGGTGAGAGGGAATTTTCTTCCCTAGAGCTAGAGCAGGCTCTAAACTATTTGCAACCAGGTTATTTACTTCAACATGATGAGCATTAGGATTAAATTTCACCAACACTTAAAGGTTCAATTAATTTCTTTTCAGCCATCGACCTAGCATTGTACTAGCTTTAATACAAATCATGAATGTTTAAAATGAAACTCAATAACTTTACAAGTGGAAGAAAGGACTGACAGGGTGGTTGGTGGGTTTTCCCTTCTCTTCTCCTGCTCTGCATCGCCTCAGAACAGCTTAAAATTTCATCCCTTTTATAAATGTCTCCGTACAATTTAAACACAGTCATTATTTCACTTAAAAAAAAAAAAAAAAAGTGCTGTAAATGCAAAGGCTGAAGTCTCCTCAGCAAAAGTCCCTGCAGTTTTCTCAGTTTATTCTGAACTAATTGCCAAAGCAGCATGTGTTGAAATCCCTAATAGCCTTCACGATAAAAGATTAAGCCCTATAAGGAAACGCATTTAAAAGGTGCGCTGCAGACTCGCGAATGCCGCCCACTGCAGCAGCGTGTGATGAATGCGCGCTCTCTGGGTTGCGGTCCATGGGGTGATCAGCACGCACTCTCCCAGACGCCTGTTTTAGTCCCACTGACACAGTAGCAGCCAGGTTCAGATCCAGAATAGGGGACAGGTTCTGCAGTCCCAGGCTATGTCTGTCCTGCTGAGGCATCGTTGAACAGGTGAATCACCGACAGTGTGTCTGAGGTTAGCCCCAATTCTCTGTCTCTGAGAAAGGGGGTGCAGTACCTAGTGCCATAGTGCTGGCTTGTCACCCTCTCCTAAGCTACTCTTGTCTAACTAACGTCCAGAATTACCCCTCTCTGATACACTGAACATTTTACTCCAAAACGCAGTTCCCGACAAAGTAGGAAAAATTCCATTTTATTCTGACATTCGTGACCCCTCCCCGCTCCCAGCTCACAACATCGCACCCTCCTTTCCCCTACACACTAGCAACATGTGCTGCTACTCACCTTCTCCCCTCACATGTAGCATCTTGCTATCTCCCTTGGACTGAAACAACTCCAGAATCCTGACCTCCCTACTTCTCTCTTTTTGAAAACCTCCTTCTCCTCCTTTCTGTCTCTAGATGAGGCACCCTGCACATCAAAATTTACAGAAAAATCAGAGTTTACCTGTTACCTCCTTTAGCGAAAGTATGGAAGATAAGATCTAACTAAAAGTAAAACCACAAAACAATGCTACCTCCATTCAGGACAGAGCACTTTGGGGTGACATAAAAGTCTCTAGTCTCAAACCTCAGCACCTAGAGACCTGATGCCTTCCTAGGAATTGGGACAGCCCTCGGGAGGTCTCCAAGAGACACGGATAACAACTGAGGAGGTCTCCCGGCCATGTTCCACATAGAGATTTCCTCAAACAGCTGTGATTACAGCCCTATGTTCCTCCTTGCCATTGGTCTGTATGACTTCCATTCTCTCTCTTCAAAATTAATCCAGAGCATCGCATTTATCTCAAATCCATAAATAAGCCTGCACCCCATGCCTCAAGCACAGAAGCCTATAGTAACACCCTCATTCCCGCAAAGAGCAAAATGCCAAGCAGTGCTATCACATCAAAGTCATGTCCGTTTTAAGAATTTTGGGATTTCTCGATACATAAAATCTCAGGATGGGAAGAGAACTATAGGAAAGTATTTCTGAGTGGGTTTTCAAAGGGTAGAAATGGGAATTACTTTAAAAACAGGGCAGTGGCAATAGCCAAATGCATTTGGAGCAACATGGATTAAGCTAAATTAAACACATTTATTTACTGCTTTTAATATGAATCATGCATCTCCAGGAATAAATGCAGTATATTTATTTCCCAAACACATATATCTTGCCACCCATCCTTTGTACTGAATAATCTTACAGTAGTAATGTTCCGTGAAACACAATGCTCTTGAATCACTTAGCCCGATCCTTTATTAAATGCAAGATTCCCGTTTACAACATCACATCTGAGTTAATAATTGGTTTCCCCTGTCTGCCTCCACTGTCAGAGAACTCACTGCTTGTACCATTTCCCCAGCACAATGTTCTTTATTTGCACTGAACCAAAATGTGCTTCTTTGTAACTTCTTTCTTATACTTTCAGATTTGACTCTAGGGCCATGGAGAGCAAACCGAATCAATCTGCAGATCCGTGAAAAAAGCCTTTATGGTTCTTCTAGTAGGATCCTCCAGGCTACGCCCACCCAAGCCTTCAGTGGTTGCTCTGATGACATTCCACCTCCTAGCATCAGCCTGGTCCTCCCTGCTTGCTGTTCTTCATACCTCACAGGGCAGGTCAGCTGCAAGGAACACAGGAACTCTAGATCTGGTCCAACCAATAGAACCTAAAACAGGACTACTACTTTCTTTGCTCTGGACACCGATATACCAATCAGGAGCCAGAAGATTTTACTAGAATAACCTAGAATTTTATTTACAGTACAGTAGTTCTTGACTCAAAGTTAAGGTTATTTAGGTTCATGCAGATAAATGAAATTTGGTTATTTCTTTGAGAATGATGACCTTAGCGTTGAGATCCTGATAATTTGGTATAGACCCTTAAAGAGAACTCGACTGTGATTTAGACTTCCTTGGCTCTAAGAGACTTTGGTTGTTAATGTTACCATTGTCCTGGGCAAGAGGGCAGAGTCCCTGGTGGAAGTTAACAGTGGTGGGGTCTGGCTCATGTTGTTCCTCCCCCACCTTCCAACAGGTGGTACATCCCTGAATGCCAAGCATGCCACTCATGAGTCAGTCAGATCCCTGCTGACAAAGAAGCTTCAGCATGTGAGAGGCAATTCCTGTTATTTTGCTGGGTAATTTCTGCTTCTGAAAGCAGAGGAGAGAGCAGAGGCCAATATCAAGAGATGTGAATGGTGTTAGGGGACTATAGAAGAATAGAAATGCAAATGCAATTTTTGAAATGCACCCTACTGAACAGTTCATTGAAAAGATGAAGGCATATGGGAGGCAATGCCATCACCAGGGTGTCTGGTCTTTGCAGGACCACATCAGCTTTTAGAATGGCCAGCATACATTAGCCAGGGACTTCAGGCAGATCCATTTTCAAGCAGGCTTTAAAGAAAATTCAAAATGAATTGATGGCAGTGGAAAGAATGTGCAATTCTGCAACAGAAAACCTGGGCTTCAAACCTAGTTTTACTACTTATTAGCCATATGTGTTCCAATAATTCACATAACCTCTCTGAAAACTTATGTATAAAATCAAACTCCTAAAATGGATGTTAGCTGTGGGGTTTTTTTGTTGTTGTTGTTGTTGGTTTGGTTTTGATTTTGATTTTGTGTGGGTTTTTTTGCTGCTGTTGTTGTTGTTTGGGGTGTTTTTTTGGCGTAGATCCTTTACAATTCATGACAATATGCCCTGCTGAAAACGATCTTTCCTGAATTCCAGTAGCCTTCCCCTTCCAGAAGAAACAGCTTCACATTACCTTAAAAGAGTAATGGTGTGCACAGTGTTTGGAGTTGAGGAAGAAGATAAACTTAATTAAACTCTCACGTTAAGTAAAGCACAAAGTTGTGTTTTTATTTCTATTTACTTTGTTGTTTTTGCCAGAGAACTTATTGCTTATACCCTTTTGTCTGTTTGCTCTTTAGAACTTAGTCTTAGATTTGTGCCTTTGCTTCAGTTTTAAGAATGTGGGAAAGCACCTGTGGCCAGAGTCGCACGTCTTTGCTATACCTCTCCATAGCTGCTTCATGTTCCCTCGGAGAGCAAGCAACACAACTGCAATGGTCCCCTTGGGAGCTGCACCTGGCTTGCTCTGAGAGGCAAGGATTATTATGATGGCATTTTGGAGGTCATTAACTGTTACATTGCCTTAGCCATACCCTAGGAAGATCACAGAGCCAAAAGGACTCCAAATTGAGATTATGGTCATTGGAAACCAAAGTAGGCTTGAGCCAAAAACAGCAAAACAATAACATCCAAAGGCTCTTATGAAAATGTCTCCCTACCTTCAATATGGAACTTGCTCTACTGAAGTAGCAGAGTTTGCGGATCTAGGCTGGTCTCTGAAATTAAGGCTAACGGTGAAAACCAGGGGCTTTTAGCAGATGGAGATCCTGTCTGCATTTGGACACAGTGGCAAGCCATTAATTTCATTTCCAAATAAACAGAGGAATTATCTTGAGTTGGAGAGGAAAGCTCCTGCTGGCCAAATTCGTCTTCGCCTGATGCAACTGAAGTTGTATATCACTCACTTCAACATTAAATATACTTGGGGGAATGATCGAGGATGAGACAAGAAAGAATGGTCCTCAACTTTCCCAAATTATTATAACCCCAGTATATGCGTGTGTCTGTATAAGATGATGATGAGCTGGGAGGAGAGGAAGAAAGAGGACAACTCTGAGAAATAGGGTGGAGGTCAGGGAAATCTGTATTAAAAGACAGATACATAAGGCTTGATAATACACAAATAAAAATCGCCCTGTCACATTTGTCCCATTTGCCAGTTGTGTAGGCATTCTGTTAATCCCTTGACAAAATCTTTTCTTTATCTAGGAGGGAGAAAGGGCTCAGGGCAGGAAGAGCCATGGAATCTGTCTTCTTTGATTAGTCACTGTGACTAAAGTCTCTGTTATGAAATGTGTGCGCTCAATGACCATTCACTAAATGTTCCATGATTGCAATGAATAAGATCCATGGCAAATGAGAGCCATTGATTCACCAGAGCCCAGATGCTGATTGAATCTCATCTAGCACATCTCAGCTGTGAGCTGCTTGCGGGCAAGGACCGTGCCCAATTTATCTTCGAATCCGCCAGCACCTAGCGCAATGCCGTGCATCAAGCAAGTGCTGGGTAAATGCTTGATAGGAGATTGCTTTCTTAAACGAAAGGAGATGTTCGGTAATACAACCCATGAAGGCAAACATTGAGAAAGGTGTATCCAGGTGCTGCTCAATCTGCTAGAGAGGGGTATGTACCCCCAGCCTCCCTCACCGCTGTTGCTGAGAGAATTCACAAATAGATGAGCAGGCAATTTCTGAGAGGCCTGAGAACTTCATCACGAAGTTCTAAGATTTCGCGGAATGCTGCAGCATTTAATAGAAATAACGATTTATAGAAAATGCTATGCTAGAATCTAATCTGTGTGTGCTTCCAGATAAAGAAATTACAGATTCATTTGAGTGAGTATAAAAGCCTTGATACAAGGGAATGATAAGTCAAACCATGTTGAGGGGAAGTAGACCATGTGGGACAGATTCAATCAATATTTAAATCATAATTATTAAGCACCTACCAAGAGGAAAGTGCTTAGTGTATGCACAGATGAAGAAAACATGACCTTGGCATTCACAGTCTAATGGGAGAGAATCAGCACCAGCAGCCAAGAAAGACAGGGCAGAAGGATTCAACACGTGGGCCCAGGTGCAAATCTGAGCTGTGTGCCACAGGGACTCAGGTGCCTTGGCACATGACCTGACTGCTCTGTCTCACATTCTAGGACCTAGAATAGCATTCATTGTATCCACTTCATACTTGCTGTATATTGGGCCTTTTAACAGTGTGTGTACATAGTAATCACTCAATAAATCGGAGCTATTATTTTTATGAGAGGGTAAGAAGATAACAGGAGAAGGGCAAGACCGAGGGCGTTCCCTTAGCTGCACCTGGTTTTACAGTTCCCTCTTGAGTATGGACCGGAAATGAACACCATTCTCTGTCAATTGTGCTATAAATGTATGATTAAATTAACTGTTTACCTAGTGGTCTATAGTTCTGAGGAAAATACTTACTTTTTTAAGTGCTAGTTCCTTAGGTGGCATTGTGTTACTTCTCACTTCTTATTTTAATTCTGAAGAAAGAATCCCTTCAGGTATTGCTAAGGAAGGTAACTGAACCGAGCGGTTCAGTTTCAAAAACAGAACTTATCATAGACTGGACTCTGAGCTAGGTCTATGCTATGTGAGCACAGCCCACATTGCAAGCGGAGAGTGGTGTCAGCCAGGAAACACCGGGAATCCCTTCCTATTCAGGGATGTGAAACCGTATCTCCATAATTTTTGTAGGATCAATTTACCTGAGCAACCACAAACACGATGCCATTCCTTCCCATAGATTGTGTGCAGTCTATGGCCACATTCCCCGTGTAGGATTTTCTTTCTGAAGGTGAGGTGTGAGACAGGAAGAACACAGCTGTGCTTTCAGATCCCACATGGAAATAGTGGAACAGGCTAAGCAGTCAGAAAAAAAATATTTTGACTTATGCACAGAGCATATTTTCTCTAGAAGCCATCAGAGAGAAAGCAATTTTCCTACATGAAATACCATTTCTTCTCTGTATCTTGGCCTCCTTTTAAGAATCAGCTTTTCGTGGAAATGTTAGTGGTGCCCAAATGGAGGGCTGGACACACGTGGACTACCTGGTATGCCCAGCATTGGAACAGAAGTGAAGCCGTGAACATCATTGCAGGGCACAGAGGAGCCCACGGTCTCACTGTCCTTTTAATTCTACGGCGATCTGGATAGAAAAGCCAACCCTGCTGTTTTGATGGCTTAATTTCTTTTCCTCAGTCACTGCGGCAATGACGCTTCTAAAAGGGACACAGCCCTTTCTGTGGAACCAACTGCATTAAAATTCTGCTAAATGGCACTAACTGTCTTCAAAATCAAAGGGAGAATGTAATTTAAGTGCCACTTGGATCTTCCCACAGTTTCTCTGTACCCACACGCTAGAACACTGCCTGGTGACAGGTCTATAGTTTAGGGTAACACACAGTGGGGAAAAAATGATGGTTTTTCAACCATGTATTTCAAGAAATTGACAATTTTAATAGCGTACTTCTAATGGAGAATCATCCAGACTTTTTCCCCCTTTAGATTGAAAACATTAGTAGGATGTGAGAAAGGAAGGTATTTGTAAAGAAATTAGCATCTATCTTCCTTCCAGAAATGGAGAGTCATGATGTGAAGGCAGAACAAATAATAGCATGGGAGAACAAATGCCACCAAAGTAACAGCTGAGTTTAGAAATTTCAGAGGGGGATGGGAAGAAAATCATACTTTTCTTCCCAAACTATTTGTTTTTATATGAAATAGCACAAACTCCACATATAGTGTGTGGTCTAGAGTGCCATTATTCTAACTTAAGAAGAAGCAAGGAAATAAGTGTAAATTAGAAAATAATTACCAAAAAAAAAAGCAAAAACAAAAACATAGACTTATTTCATAAAAATTTAGTGAGCACTTACTATGAACCAGGCATACACACTGAATGGCAGGCAGCTTCTTCTCTCTGGGAACTCACATGTTGGTGAAAATCTCCAACATACGAATACACATGACACTATCTGGAAACCACATGATGGCTCACATAGAGGTATTAGTCATGGAGAGTTGGGGAGCGGACCAATGTAGGAAGGCGAGGGCTCTGGATGCATAGGAGGAAGGAGTGGGACCTTACTGAAACGTCGTATGTCTCCATCACCATAAAATTAAAATGGGTATACATCTCTCAGGTTAATAGAGGGAATAACTTCCTGATAATGAAAACTGCTTAAAAATGGACTGAGTTACAAAGCAGCACCACAAAATTGGCTTTCCCCCCAATTTGCCACAGTTATTTTAGGAACAGCAAATGGCCTTTCAAGGTCTTGTCAATATCTGGCTTTTGTGGTCTGGGATAAAGTGTAATTAGGAGTGGATTGAGAAAAGTGTTGTCTGTATCCTCCATCTCTCTCCTTTCTCACCTCCCATTCCCGTCTCAATCCACTACAATTGAACTTTCAACTCCATCCGTTCCAACAAAACAGCTGTTATCAAGGTCATCAATGACTCCACATCACCAAATTGCCAAAAGTCACTGCATCTTCCCATTGTGTTTCTCTCTTCTCAGCAGCATTAAAAAGAAAATACTTTCCTCTCCAGCCTTCTGTGATACCACATTCTGTGTATTCACCTGTTTGTTCATCTCCTTGTTAGGTAGTTGCTCCTCCTCGGTCACTTGCTCCTCTCCTCTTCCTGACCTCTAAAATAAGGACTTCTCCAGGGCTCTGTCCTCAGTCTTCAGCTCTGCTATCTACACACTCTCTCCTAGGATGGCCTCATGCAATCCCATGATATTAAATGTCATCTATATCCTGGTTATCTCCAAACCTATATCCTCAGCCTGGTCCTTTTTCCTGAGCATAAAGTTCATTTAAATGCCCTCATGAATCTGACAGCCTACTCGAATTGAACACACACACACACACACAGAATTCATGCTTTACCACCCACCCCCAAACACACACACACACAGCCTTTATCCTTGAGATGCTCCTAACTTAGCAGATGGCACCACCATCCAGCCAATTACTTGGGCCTAAAACTAGCAATCATCCTGACTGTCTATCTTTCCCCTTTGTCTTGCATTTAATCCAAAGAACATCTCAACTCTTCATTTCCTTCTATTTCCATTGCTACCACCCTAGTTTTTGTAGCTGCTTCTCACCTGGGTTACTGCAGTAGCCCTCTAACTTATCTCCGTCCTTCTGCTCTTTCTCTCCTATAATCCCTTCTTCAACTATCCGCCAAGGTAATCTCAAGACTTAAATCAGACCAGTTTACTCTGACAGCAAAAACCTTCAGTCCTTACTATTGCATTTAGAATAAACTTTAACCTTCGTACCATGCCTGCAATGCCTTAGATGATCTAGTTCATACCAATTTAGGAACTCTCCTTTCCTGAAACTGTCTCGTTGTCATCATGTTTCCGCCGTACTGGCAGTGATCATTGCCATCCCACCTTTTGTAGCAGCTCTCTCATCGATCAGGAATGCTCTTGCCTAGACCATGAAGTATTAATAGCTGTCTTCTTCTCACACTCTTTGCTGAGCCTTCTCTGAAGGCCTGAACTGAAGTACCTCAAACCCATCACCAAAGATTTTTATATCACTGCTCTATCTCATAGAAGAAATCTATGTATGTATTTTGCATGCTTATTATGTATTTCACATCAGTATAAATGGGGAATCTTTGTGAGAATATAAATGGGGAATCTTCATGAGGATAGGACTTACCTCTTTCATTGCTCTGTACTTGTACTTACTATAGTATATGGAATAGTAGATGTTCAAAAATTACTGAATGAATAAATGAACCAATGGAAAAAAATGAATGAATGAAGTTTCTCTGAACACAGAGGAGTGAGAGCTAGAAGACAGGTAAAATTCACTGTTTTCATTTCTATCTCCCCAAGTAACATTTTCCAAGGGCTTAGACAGGTTATCACTGAAGGCCTGGACTTGGAATCAGTGGGTCTAGGTTCCAATCAAACTGCACAACCTTGGGACACTCCCAAACTCTCTGGGCTTCAGTTTCCTCATATGTTAAATGAGAATAACAATCTCTACAATTCCATGGAGACAATGGGAGATTAAATGAGATAATAATTTCAAAATTTCTAAAGTATAATAGGTGCTCAACGAATGTCATCTCAGTTACAAGCTGTATGTCTAAATATCCATTCACATATTTAAAAAGATTTTCAAAGGTGGATGCCTTATCTTCTTCCTTAGCTTCTGCCTTAGAACCACATCTATCCAACACCTCCTCCCTTTGCACGTAAGCCCCCATTTTGGCCAGTTCTCTCTAGGGATGGGAAGGAGCATCTGGCCTGACCACGTATTTTAAGTGCTTAGTCTTCATGTTGATGGGGGCGGGGGCAAAAAAGCAGATGATGGGGAAAGGATCAGTCTGTGCAAACCCTCTGGCCCCTTCTCTCCCAGGAAATCAGTGAGCTCACTGTCATCTGCTCTGTCACCATCGTCTAACTGGTAGGATCTTCACTTGGCAAGCGGGAGCCTGCTCTCTGCTTCCAGCCACTTGACCACCAAACCAGGTTCTTTCTAGATTGACTTCATCCCAGGGCATCACAGGGATGTAAACTTTTGGGTGATGTTGATAAAGCAAAATCAGAGGCTTCATGCCTGTGGTTCCTTCACCTTTCTAAGAAGGAACTCAAGCTATATGAAATTTACTCTTCCAGTGGCCCCAGTAATTTAGATGACACCCCCAATGTCCCTCGTAAAAGAAAAAATATGCTTTTTATACCATTTCTGTCCTTTTATTATAGGCTGTTGAAGTAGACTTTCTTTCTTTTTTTTTTCCATACTCCCTGCCCCCAGAGCTGCTATTCTATCAACATAGGGTGTGAGCAAATCCTCTCTTTACTGCAGCCTAAAATCCATTTTAAAAGTCTATGTCTGTTATGCTTTTCTAGTGTTCCAGATTTAAGTCTGTAGGACTCAAAGGTCATTTATCCAAAATTTAGGTACTTATTTATGTCTTCTTTGTGCTGATATCATTCACTAACTGGATGATGATGGTGGCAGTGGTGGTGGCAGTGATGGTGATGGTGGTAGCAGTGGTGATGATGGTGGTGGTGGTGCTGGTGGTGGCGGTGGTGATGGTGGTGCTGGTGATGGTGCTGGTAGTGGTGGTGATGGTGGTGGTAGGGATGATGGTGGTGATGGTGGTGGTGATGTGATGATGCTGGTGGTGACGGTGACAGTAGTGGCAATGACAGTTATTATGCTGGTGGTGGTGATGAAAGGGAGATGAGAAAAAGGAAAGAAAATCTGATGCTTACTGTGAAATGTTATCTTTACAACAATCTTTACAACAAAAGGGAGATATTATGACCCCTATTACACAAACACAATAGAGAGGCAGAAAGAAGTTCTGTAACTTGCCTGACTTGCAGGAAGTAGAAATGAGATTCCAATCCAGGCAGTCTAGCTCCAGAACACCAACTCTGAACCAAGAGACTGTTTTAAATTTGGTCAACTTTCATAAGGTCCTATACTTTGCCATATATTAACTGGGACTAGTAATAGCTGTCACCTCTCACCCACAATATTTTTCTGTGTACTCGATATTTTGAGTGCTGTGGAAGAAAGATGCGTAGTAAGTAGCGAAAAGCTATTAGATTTCGATGTAGTCTTCTAAATCCAGGATCAGTGGTTGCAGAGTGACACAGCATGCATATTTACAGAAGGAAAGGTACTCAGTTCAAGAAATTGGCTTTGCAAATGCCTTAGCAATAAAAATGACATGACACACATGCAGAATGTGAAATTATAGGAAAATAAGTTCTCTTCAAATAAGCAGTAAAAAAGTAGGTAAACTTCCAGGCACACTTCAAGAAAACTGCAAACAATCCCAAGTGAGGTTAGAGAGGACAAGGACAGGGTGGAGTGAGAGGAAATGACCAGCTACTAAGTTGCACAAATATTTCACCAATCTCCTGATTCCATTTACCTACAAGGAAAGAGTCATAAGGTTTACCCTGCCTAACAAAGGTAATAAATGCTTAATACAAGGTTAAGGGCTTTGAGCTAACTGACTAAGAGGAGTTGTACAAATTCGAAGTCAATGCCAACGACTTTTTAAATTAAGCCTAATAGCAACTGTCCACATGGAATAGATTTGGAAGTCTCAGTCCATTTTCTAATTGACCGAACAAAATGAGGTCTCTCTTGCAGCTCATCCTTCTAGCACTTCCTGTTTCTCAGTTCCATGGTAACTTAATGGAGTTACCCAATTTTCACATGTCCTGAGGCATAATACAAGTCTATTTGGCAGAAAGCAGAGAGCAGTGGGTTAGGAATTATCAGGAGATCCAGGGTTCTCTACTCAAGTCATCCATGAACTAAATCTGTGACCACAAATGGGAATTATAGAAAAATAGAGTTGGAAAGAAACTTCTAGGTCATTTAGAGCAAAACTCGCACTTAGATGAAGGGTTGTGATTCTGGGGAAGCGTTTAGCCTAAGGACTCCTTCTGTGTAGGTGGCCCAGCTGGGCCCAGAAGCTCGGTTCTCCTGACCTGCGGCCCCGTGCCCTCCCTACTGCACCACTGTAGCTCTAGCAGTCTAAGGAATATTTCAAGTCATTCAATCTGCCATCCTAAAGCCAAGATGGTAGCTGATAGAAGGGTCTTAAGTGGGTACCTTGTCAGTCATTTAAAATAGATTTCAGTCACATTCAGTAGAGGTCCCTAAAGGTCACAGAAATATGCATTTGCAGCAAGTGAGTGAGGTCTCCAATTCAGAGTAACTGGCTGTGTAGATGGTCCCTATGTTCCTAATGGTCACACCAATCAGCTTTCTTTTTTGACAGTGTTAGAAAAAGGACCGGAGGGATTTAGGTAGAGCGGGCATTTGGCATAACCTGGTTGATTTTGCCAGCAAGTAAAGAAAAGCTCTGAAGGCATCAAAAAGTTGGTGGGGGAGGGCTTGAGTTGTAGACCTAACCAAAAAAAATAAGCAATTAGGAATGACAAGAAATGATTTGGGACAAGCTGGAATCTTTCTTCTCACTGCTATCTTAGAAACATTTTATTGCATGATTCTTCAGACAGACAGCTTTGTCTGTCTCTCTCACCCCCACTAAATTTATTTTATTAAGAAATATAATTGAACATCTTTAAAATGCTGAGGCTGGGACATAGAACTAACGTCTGATTATAGGTGAAGGGTGTTTTCTATTTTGTGGTTACGTTTTGCAGTTTATTTTCTGAGCTGCTGAGTTTGCCAATCTAGCAAAAAGTTGTATTGCAACAAGTTTCCATTGCACATTTAAATAGAAGAAATGGGCTGCAATTACTTCTTACTATTACCTACCCACACCTGGGGTTAGACCTGCCTCTCTACTCCTCTGACCATGTGAGGAAGTAGAACTCCATGGGGCATCACGTGATTTGTCACCATGTGGACAGAGGGTCCCATCAGCTCGCACTTTCCCTCTGTCGCCTTTTCCTTGTTTAACTTGAGCCAATTAAGCCCTGCGCTATCATTAATTGTCAAACCAGCACTTTTGGACTTGAGAAAACACATCTGGCAATCACCTTTAAATTAGCCTTCAGCCCCTCTAAATAGCTTTAATTAAAGTCACGGCTGGCATGGAATCTGCCCAAGCTTTGTTTGTGGTTACAAATTCATAGTGACACAGGTGTGGCAGGAATAGGACATATGTTAAATCTGGAACCTCAGAGTCTCATTCAGGTCAGGTTCAGATTTTTTTTTAATGCATGCCCATGCAAACCATCCACTGGACCAGCTTAGCCAGCAATGAATTCATCTCCAAGGGCTTCCCTGCGGAAGGAATCAAGATAGACTTCCCTGTAACCTTGGAAGCTGTTTCTGTCAAAACTAGACCACTGGCTAATCCTACTTGAGACAAAGGGCACCCTATGGCCACACTTAGATGTATTTAAAGAGTCAGATTATGTGCTTGAATTGTCATTCAATGGTTTGTACTAGAAAAGGGGAACCCATGCCCACTCCTTGCAGTGCCCCTAGAACCAGCTCGGACTTGGAAACCGTAAGCAATAACCACATCATGTATGACACCCTAACCCAGGCAAGGTTATCGCTAGGAAAACAACCATCTCAGATGGATCACTTAAGAGAGAGAATGTACTAATAAGTAGCTGTATTAACATATGCTTTGACCTGGGTTCACACCTGGCTCTCCTCCTTAGTAGCTGTCTAACTCTGGCAAAGTCACTTAACTTTACATAGATAATAACCCTTGTCTCCATAGGGCTGTAGTGAGAATTAACAGAAATAATATACGGAAAGTACATGGCAGAGTGTCTGACATAAATACATGGATGACAGACCACAGCTTTGTAAAAACAGGCATGTGATGCTGGGAAATCTTCCACCTACAGCAGGTCTTGGCAGCGGCTATCAGTGGTCTTGATGACACCACTGAATTTGCTACCACGTCTTCAGAGTACCACCTTCTAATTTCTTTTCAACCTAATCTTCTCAAATCTCGTCTTTTTATTCTTTGAAAGAAGACTAAGATGATCAGATAAGGACCCATAACTCTTCAAAAAAAAAAAAATCAAAATGTGTCCACACCCTACATCACCTTCTGTCATGATTCTGAGGAAGACTTTTCCTCCTCATCTTTGAAGAGTAAATATTCTGCTCCTAATCCCACACCTTCCTGTCTCCTCCATGCTCTTGTTCCATCACTTCTTTCATCTAGTGAGCACTGAGAATCTTCTTTTCACTTGCTCCTTTCCTGCCAGACTACAAAGAGGCTCAAATCCCCCCGAAACAATTGAAATCAAAACTCAACTACGACCTTGCCTTTCGGTTGTCTCTCCTTCCTTTCCATTCCTTCCCTGCCAACAACTTGGGAACATAATCCGCAATCCACGCCCACTACTTCACCTCCTCAAGCCTGGCCCACTGCACACACAGACACTCCAAGGCTGAGGCCCTTCCCTTCTTCCCCCAGCCCTTCCCTGAACCATGCTGTCCCAGCTAACAGCAATGTCATCTTCATAGTCAGTCCAGATGGAAACCTTTCTTTATTTTCCAATGGCTAAACTGAATGATAGTTGAATAATTGAAAGATGAATGAATTGATGAAAATGCTTATCATGTTCATCTATCCCTGTAGCACACAACACCCTAAACTTTCCAGATCTCTTTATTGTACTGTCTTGTAATCACTTACTCTGTTTATTTTGTCTCCTCTACTGAACCGTAAGTTCTGGGAGGGCAGGAATCCGGTCTATCTTGTGTTCTCACTTACTCCGGGGCTGTGACTAGATACTCAACGACATGAATGGAATGTCAAATCAAAGTGTTTACTGCTTCTCACTCCCACTACTGCCATGGCTCAGGACCTCAACCTCTCTCATCTGCTCTGTTGGACAAGCCTATTATTTATACATCATTACTTAAATGAGTCATTCATTCAATAGATACCGATTGAGCACCTTTCTACAGTGGGCTCTGTTCAGGGTACTGGAAAAAACAGAGAAACTCCCTGCCCTCATGGAGCTTATAGCATGGTTGAAAGAAGCAAAACCAAACGATACACAAATGTGCGTAAGGTGGAGAGGTGGTGATAGGGGCTCTGAGGATGATAAAATAGGGGAAGCACACGCAGACTGGTGGACGGTGCTATTTTAGAGGATGGTCAGGAGACGCCTTCCCAACTCATTGGCATTTGTGCAGAGACCTGAATTCTGAATTGGGGCAAAGAGTATGCCTTCCAGAAGCCTGAAAGTGCCCTCCACATGTAGGGACCAGCCAGGGCAAACCTCCTGAGACAGGGGTTTGCTGAGCTTACAAAAAGCAAGGAGGCCCTCGTGGCCAGGGTGCAGGGCGTGTGAGCATAAGGAGGGGAGGGGTGACAGGAGACGGGGCATGGCCTGAGGAGAGGGGCCCTGACAGGCCATGGCAAAAACTTTGACGTTTATTCTGAATTGTATGAGAAGTCATCAGAGGAATTTGAAAAGGGACCTTAATTTATGGTCCCCAAACACAGCTCTGATCACATTCCTCCTGTATTAAAATTTTTTATTTGCTTGCTATTTCCTATAAAATAAATTCCAAATGCCTTTGCTTGACATTTAAATTCCTCTGTGACCCAGACTTTCAGGTATCTCACCCCTACTTCCTTATCTCTTTTGCTTCTTCTCAAGCTGTGCGTGTCGCTGTCTGTGCCTGTGGCCACTGACGGATGCCCGCTATCTGAGGAATGCCCTCATGCTTTTTTGGAATCGTACTCATTCATTAGGACGCCACGTAACGAGCCGTGTCTTCTTGGAAGCTAAACCACTGCAGCATGTTATTGCTGACTGTATCTGATCAATCTTGGTATCACCTACTGTTTGTTTAGCAACTACTCTGTCAGGCACTCTGCCGGGCAATTCTTATTAAACACTTGCAAAAATTTATTGAGGTAGAGTTATTAAAGTCCCCACCCTCATTTTATGCATTAGAAAACAGAAGATCAGATACATTAATAAGTTGCCAAGATTGCACTGCTAGTAACCAAATCAGCAAAATTAACCCCAGGTCCCTGAGATGCTCATGGTCTTCCATACATTTGTGTTGTAGATAAGGTGTTTATGAATATCTCCCCCATTTAACCGTAAGCTTGTTCATGGCCTGGACCATATCCAATTTATCTTTGTATCCTCAGTATTTAGCAGATTAGTTGCTTAATAATTATTTGCCAATATGAATAAAAATTTGAGAATGATAACCAGGGGAAGATCTCAGAGGTATCATCCATGAAAAGCTAATTTTTTATTCATCCACTTGTTTCTGTATCCATTAGTTCCACAAAACTATGAGAACCCAATATGTAAACGTGTATACTTGGTACCGTGGAAAATGTGAAGATAAACACAATGAACATTGATCCCAAGAAGCTTAAAATCTCACTAGAAGAAGAAAAATGGGAATTAAAATTTATTGAACACTTATAATTTGCCAGGTAGTATGTTAGAAACTTACCAACAATTCTCTTGTTTAATTACCCATCAGGATGGATTATCAACAGCAGGAAACTGAATCTCCAAGAAAGTAAGTGTATGTCTTGAAAGCACACGGTTCGTGAGTTAGCAGAGCAGAGATTCAATTCTATATACAGCACACTCCACAATCCCTTCTCTTGCCACTACATAACACTGGGGCCTAATATCCTAATTATGCCTACATAATCACAGCAGAGGCACAGTGCAATTCTAGCACAGGGTCCGTGCAATTCCTTCACCTGTAAGGAATGCAAATGCAAAGGCACACAAATGCCCACAGATGAAGGACTGAGAAAGGAAGACAATTTTAGTACTGAGCACAAAAGTAGAAGGAAGGCTCAGGCAGCTTTGATGCAGTGAGATGGAGAGGTTCCATACCTGGGAGCACATGATTTTGACAGGATTGGGGAAAACAACATATAGGAGGCTTTTAATAAATGCTGATAGAGATGAGGAAGGAAGGGGCAAGGGGGTAGGGAGGAAGGAAGGCAACCCATGTCACCTAATTCTGATTAATAGAGCCCACATCTGACCCAGGTGTCTTCGTTCCCATTGTCCATTAAATTTACCTTACCCACAGCCATACAGGGGAATATCGAGGCACACACATGTCGGAGTCTGACTCGCCCGCTTTCAAACATTAGCTCCAGCTCTTAGGCAGCTTGGCAAAGCAAACATCTCTGCACCGCCATTTCCTCCTCTGCAAAATGGAGATCACAATGGTCTATTCTAAGGGCTACTGTGAGGGTTACGCGATTTGCTGTGGTATCTGTGACGTAGGAAGTGCTCTAGTAATGGCCTGCAAATCACACACACTAGCGCAGGGCTGCTGCCCCGCCCACCTCCTTTCCTCCTCTGCTGTGCTTGGAATACCCCTCTACATGCCTGCCCTGGGCCCCCCAACCCCAGAGGACACTTTTTATGACATCTGTTTATCGTAAAGGCCAGAGCCTACAGCCTCCCACTGTTTGGCCCACCAGGCTGGTGGTGTCCATGAATTCCCCCAGATGGGTGGTCTTATTTCAGTCTGAGAATGCCAGAGAATGACCGGAGCCAGATGCTCCCTGAGTGACCATTTTGCAGAGGAGGAAATGGAGGTGCAGAGAGGTTTAGTCTGAAAGTGCCAAGGAGTTTCCTCGGCCAGATGCTCCCTGAGGGACCACATTATTCAGAAGAGATGCCCTTTCAGGGTGAAGCCCACCAACGGAGAGGGTTTTGGCAGCACACAGCTTGCTGGCTGCCTGGAACCAAGGGTGATATGGCTGACTTTGCTACAAAGCAGGAAGAAGAGAAAGGCTGGGGGCATTCGGAGGCTGAGGTCACTGTGCTGGGCACTGTGAGGCATGGAGGACTTGGGGACAGAGGGATGAATGAGCTGAGAACAAGCCCCCTGTCTTCCCGCTTATGACTTTATGACTGGAAGTTCATGTATGTACTTAAATCAGTACATACATGAACATGAGCATGTAGAAAAATGCACATGCACTGTGGGAAAGAAGGGATGTCAGACTAGGATGAGACCAAGCAGGCCCAACACGCCCTGTGCGCTTGCGTCTCTGTGTCAGAGCCCATGGTCCCCCTCTCAGGTCTGGTCTCAGGTGGCACTATTCCCGGTGGCCATCTCCTTCCCACCAAGCACCTAGACAGCCCACAGCCCCACCCCAGGGGCTGCCAGGGGAGCTGCACCTTGAGCTTGGCCACAAAGCACCACGAAGTGTTTCCCTCCCACCAGTCCACAGCTGCCCCGAGAGGTACAGGCAATTGAACAGAAGGCGGTGTTTTTTGGATTTTGAAAAAGAGATTGGTGGAGAGAAAGGGCGTGTGTTGTGGAGAATGGACGAGAAAGGTGCTGGACTCAGGAAGCCAATTATCCCCGAGAATGGAGACTGCTGCACAGGCCACGGGGCTGGAAAGACCCACCTGCTAGCTCGCTCCCCTCCGGAAATATGCCTTCCCCTGGGGACCTGCATCTGCTCCCTTCCCACAGTCCCTGGGAGGACCCGGAGTCCATCCCCACAGGCCAGGGAGGCTCAGGGCTGTGCGTTTGGGCCTCTGGGGGTGGAGCCTGTTTCCTCTGCATCCCACAAACGGGATTATTCTCTCAGAAAAACAGAAGCTTGTCAAGCTGCCACAATCACAAGGGAAGATTCCATCTCCTTCTGATGGAGATAAATGGAGTAGGGACGTGGGGCTGAGGAGCGGGGGCTGGCTGGAGGGAATGAGGTGAGAAACGTCTTGGGTGGAGATGATATTAGTCACACGCGTTAACCCCGCCTGAGGCTGGGAGTCTGGGAATGAGAAATGAACTGGGCCAAGATGGCAGGGTAAGAAGAGCACTGTTCCCAGCTCCCACAGGGCTGAGGCAGCGAGCGCGCTCTCTTGTATTTATAGGGCCTAAATCTTAAGGCAGCTTAGTTACTTAGGTAAGATTCTGAGGACAACGCGCTAGGCCCTGGGATGTCACAAGAACAGGCAAAGCCCTACCCCATGGAAGGACTATTCAAGGGAGGAACTGGGCTGGTCAAGAGGCCTGTGGGGATATTTGTGAGTGACAATTGCTAAGAGAGGCAGAAAGCGCCCCCAGGACTGCTGGAAACCCTGTCATGGCACTGAGCACGGGCTTCCACTTTGCTTCTCTTGAACAGAACAAGATAGCTCTCCCTGCACATACTGTAGGCGGCTTCCTGGGCCGAACAGAATGTCATAATGGAAAGGAGGCTTCACCAAAACAGCATGAAGGAATAAGGGTTGAGGGAGACCAGATGGCACCATGGTGAGCTCTCATTGAATAGTACCAAATGTGCTGGCTTCCCTGATCTAGGGTGACTTCTCCTATGTGAGAAGGAGAATGCACCCTAAATGTCCCCCTCCCCATCCCCATACATGGGTAATTGGCTTGTCTCCTCTCTGCTTAATACTCCTTGAAAGTAATGCCTCTGGCTGTTATTGTAATAGAGATATCCATTAGCGCTCTTTCCTCCTTCAGAGGCGCCATTGTGATGGGAGGTGCAGGGGCCACTGTCTTCTCCCCTGGGAAGCAGCACCTCAATTCAGGGTGCTATGAGGGGAGGTGTGCCAGGGCCAAAGGGCAGGGAGGGAAGGAATCACCCTCTCCTCCTGAGTGGCCACAGCCCCATGAAGGTCAGCTACCCCTGCCAGCCTGCTGGCTTCCGGAAGCTGTGTTTGAGCCAAAGAGGAGGCTCTCTCTGTCTTCCCCTAAGAAAAGCTGACTTTCAGGTTCACTTGTCTGTCTTGGTTTAGCATGGCCCCCAAGAACCTTCCTAGGCTGACCCCAAGCATACACTTCCAATCTTACACCCTCCCCCTCCACTGGCCACAACAAGGTCTCATGGAGACCAATTCCTTTGACTCTAAATATTTCCTACTTGACTGGGAGCCCCTGAGAGACAGAAATTAATAGCTAAGTGGAAAGCAAACAGACTCTGGACTTAGATATGGTTGCAAATGCCAGTTCCGACAGTGATTGTTGTATGACCTTGCAGAAGTTACTTAGCCTTGAATGAAGCCCTAGTTGTTCCATTTGTAAAATGGTAAAACAAACAAAACTACTTATTTCACAGTATTATTTTAAGCATCAAATAAAAATCTGTATGTGACATACTGTAGCATAAATAGACACTCACAAGAATGTGAGCTCTAGTCCTTGTTTTGATCTTTGTTCCCCTAATCTTTAGAATACTGCCTGGCACTTAGTGAGGACTCAGTGAATTTTTGCAGAATGAATACATTTTTAGAAAGGGTTGGACCCACTGACAGGAGAAAATGACTGGCCCAGAGCTGGGGCGGGGGTGGGAAGGGAGAGTGGCCTTATGAACCTTATTTGTATTAAATGAAATTGATAGAATTGAGAGTAAGATATTGTGACTTCTACTCTTAAGCTACATCTTTCCTAAATACTTGCATTGGGTGGATTTTCCCATAATTTGACTTCCTTCTTCTTCATCATGATCATGCCTGTCTCCACTACTTCCTCCATCTCCCTCCCTCCCTGACTTTCTCTCTCTCTCTCTCTCACACACACACACACACACAAACACATACACGCACATACACACATACGCACAATCACCCTGAGCCCAGGGAACCACTTCTGTGCTTGTGCTGACCATAACCAGATGCAAAGTCACAGGCTTACACCAGGCCTCCCCAGCCTCTTGGAGAACTGCATTGAGTTGCACCAAACAACTCTTAGACATGCTTCTGACTGAAAGTAAACAACCTCATTGTTTTAGTTTGGGCTGCTATTACAGAATACCACAGACTGAGTGGCTTAAACACTAACTATTTTGGAGGCTGGAAGTCCAAGATCACGGCATCACCAGACCTGTGTCTATGAGGGACTATTTCCTGGTTTGCAGAAAGCCATTTTCTCATTGCATCCTCCCGTAGCTCAGAGAGAAATCATCTCTCTCATATCTCTTCTTAGAAGGGCACTAATCCCATTCAGAGGGCTCCACCTTCATGATCTAATCATCTCCCAGAGGCCACACTTCCTAATATTAATGCCATTGCATGGGAGTTAGGATTTCAACAAGTGAGTTTGGGGGTGAGGGGTGTGTACTCAGTCCGTAACACTTATGTATGGTGGCTTAAATGACTAGAGATTTATTCTTTTCACAGAACATAAAGTCTGGGGGCTGAAAGACATTAGTGTTGAGATGTTCAAGGATGTCATCTGCTGTCTAGACTCTACCTTACAGCGTTCCACCTTCAGCATGATGGCATTTTTGTTCACGCTAGTCACCTCTTGGTCTTAGATGGCTGCTGACATTGCAGTAGGAAGGGAGGAGGGTAATACCAGCAGTAACTGAGCTTTCTATGGACTATGGGAAAGCTTTCTTGGAATCCAACTCCCGCTTAGGTCCCATTGGCCAGAACTAGGCCACGTGGCCATCCACAGCTGCAGAGGGGCTGAGAAATCAGGGAATGTGCTCGATCCTTGGGACAAGGGATCCTCTTAGCAAAAAATTAGGGGTGAATATTATAGGCCACTAACAGTGCCTTCCACATCCCAAGTTTTCTTTTCCTTTCATTTTATGTTTTACTTAGGGCTGTTTGCTGAAATCCATGGGCTGATGGCCACAGAAGTATGTTACCACCTCCTTCTCCCTTCACTTCTCAACAAATGCTTCACCCTACTAGTTATTGGCAGGAGAGGAAAAAAACAGTGTAAACCAGGTCACAAATACAAATCCTGCTGGGAGTGTCTGGTGATGCTATGAGCCCGCCTGCCCCTGTTTATTGAAGGCGTGGGAGGTGAGCAGGTCGTCACCGTGAGGCTACATGACTTAGTGCCATCAGCTGCCAATATCAGTGATTCTTTTTAGGAGATCAGAGAAAAGAAGGGTAGTATGGCCCGAGCAAGAGCTGAACTCTTCACCCCTTCCCTGTGGGGAAGAACAGAGCTCAGTGTGTCTGAAGAACATGATAGAAAGTGTCAAAACAACGGCTGGAATTATACTGAGTTGGGCTTGAAGTCAGGAAGGAAAACAGCAGTTTTCTTCCTCTTCCCTGGATCTCCAAGACTATACCTGCATGACTGCGAGAAGAAAGGAGGCAGGCAATGGGTGGAAGGATGCTGAAATGTGTCTAGAACAGGTGTCACGCCATGGAATAAAATTAGCTTCCTCCAAAAAAAAAAAAAAAAAAAAAAAGACCCAGCTCCCCACTCCTTAGCTTTAGCAACAATACGTTTTGCTCTTCTATTTGTAATGTTTAGTTTCCAGAGCAATTTAATATTGAGACTGCTTAGTCCTCAGAGGATTCACATGTAAGAGATACCCATTTAAGGAATAAGCATAAAACTACAATTTTGTCCAAGATACCAGGCGCTTGAATGCCTGATGCTCAGGAGGCACCAACGAAAGGCAGAGCAGGACAGGGAGGTGGACCCCCAACAGGACAAGCTGGGCATTCACCCTTCATTCACCCACCTCATGTCCTCTCATCATTCTTATTGCAGAATGCACGTTCAGATACTGGAGTCAGGCCCTTCAGGGAGCTGAAGACATGACACGTATGCGACTCTTTGCCCCCACTCCACCCCCACCTCCCACACACCAACGTCAGCTCATCAAGGGAAACTGAGTGCGGAGATGGTTCTTCCAGACCCAGAAGTTCCCTGATTCCATTCCGTAAATGGAAAGGGAAAATCACCCCCACCATCGGTGTCCCTGTCCACTTGTGGATCTTTGAAGATGTTGCCTCTTTTTGCAGCTACATAAAGACAGATAATTAAAATTTGACATCTTTGCTCATTCAGTTTACCTTTGCCAAAAGCCACAGAAACACAATCAGGGCTCCCGGAGTAAAGCGGTACTTTGGGGGAGGGTGGCACAGTTAAGAGCGGTTCCAATTTAGCATCTAATAATAGCTCAATTAAGTCACAGATCCCATCTGTTTCTACTTGAGGAGTTTTACACAAGTCAAAGACTCCTTATTTTCTTTTCCTTTTAACTTGCACTCTCTGGCCCTTCTTCCTCCACCCTCACAAACACCCACAGAGGACTTGCCTTTCCCTTCAGGGGAGCGACCTCTGCTTCCTACTTAGCACCCTGTTAGCTGCTTCTCTGCAGAGAACAGCCCAGCATCTGAGCACAAATGTGGAGATATTGGGTGCAACCTAGGCCTGTTTCCTGACTCAGCATGCCTTTTGACAGCGCCTGCAAACTGGTCTCTCTGTTTAGCTGCAAAGACGGGAAATTGCATTCTCTGTTCCTCATCCCCTCGCAAAGGCTTGGTGAGAACGGATGCAAAGTACTTACCCAGTCCTTGGAGGAAGACACCCTACCAGGACCGGTCACTGCAATTTCTGTGGTGTTGCTACAGGTAGGGAAGCAATGTAAGAAATTCTCACACTTTCACTCCCTTTGGTTCTTGTTAGTCCAATGTGAAAGAGAGAGAGAGAGGAAGGCAGGGAAAGGAGCAGGGAGTGAGAGAGGAGGGGAGAGAGAAGGAGGGGGAGTATTTATGTGTTTGGCATGTGTGTTGGGTGACCTCAGCAGAGGAGAAGGTGAGAGTGGGAGTTAACCATTAAGACCACAGGGTCCCTAGCATTGCAATGGTGTAGAAGGATCTGTTGCCTGGCTACTTTGGTCCAAGGTAAGTTTGCCCCTGACTCCCCAAGCCTAGAATAGAAGAGGAACAGATCTTTGGGGAGTTCCCCAACCATCTTAAACACTTTGTTTGAGGCAGACTTTGAAGAGAAAATACATTCCCTCTACTTACAGCAGCACCGCAGAGCTCCTTGGTGGACTTTGTCTCTTTTGCACCTACATGTTCCTATAAATATCCTATTTCTATCAAAATGAGTTATTTTCTTCCTGCTATCTTCCAAAATCCAAAACTCTTTGGATATTCGTTAAGAAAGTTCATTGTGCAGATAAAGAAACACTGGTGAGGTCTCTACTTTGGACATGAGCCATAGTTTACAACGAGGCTCTTCCTACCAGGCAGGGTATTCAGCTTGGCAGAGCAAAGCACCAGATCCAAAGACTCAAGATTGTGTCCCAGGTATCTGATTCCTCACTTGACTTCTCCATATCAGATAAACATGGCTATACAATTAAATGAATTTAAAACATCTGGAAGAAGCTCTTTTTGATTTTCAAAAGAAAAGCAATACTAAAAACCAAAGGCATTCTTGATCATAGGTGGGGTGCCAGGACATCCCATCTAGAAACACTCTGGCCAACCAGATCTGCTGCAACCAAGTCTAAAGTTATTGAAAAGCTAAGTAAACACCAAGGGCATTAGTTCGTGCTCTTGTTTCCATGAATGGAGAAAAGCATGGGCCCTGGCTTAGCTTGTAACACATATAATAATTTGTTATTCAATAACTTAAATGGATTATCATGTTAAGCTTAGAAATTTCTTGTCCTCAGAAAAAAATACTAAGGATTAAATTCAAATGAGAAAAATATTGCTAAACACTTAAAGTTAAGCCAATCATTTCACTCCTAGTAGGCAATACTATAATGAATGTCATCCTCAAACTTGTCAATGTGGAAAAACTCCTCAACGGGAATTTCCAAAAGCAAGAAGAGGCCAAGTTATTAGCTTTATTTAGACCTGCTGCAGAAGAAGAAAGCTTTTTAACAGGATAAAACTAGTCACAGTAAATAATCTAATCAGAGCACAGAGCCAGTTGGCATATCTGCACTTTCTAACCACACACATTGTATTTTATCATGACATAAGACGTTGTCATAAAGAACAGGAGCCATGAGCTGTATGGAACAATGCTACACATCATTCCACAACTCCATCTGTGTGCTCCAAAGCCCATGGGTTCGAAAAGACTCCCTCCCCTATTTTATCCCATTGCGTGCGTGCGTGCACACACACACGCGCGCGCGTGCAGAGCTATCAACTTCTTCAGCTTTCTGCTATGGTAAATAAAACAATAATGAAAGGTAAAGAATATGTGCATTCACACTCACCTGGTTATGTGGTACAAGTTGAGTATTCTTGTCCAAAATGCTTGGGACCAGAAGTGCTTCAGATTTTAGATTTATTTTGGATTTTGGAATGTGTGCACATACATAATGAGATATCTTGAGGATGAGGACCAAGTCTAAATACTAAATTTATTTGTGTTTCATATATACCTTATACACCTAGCCTGAAGGTAATTTTATACAATATTTTCAATAATTTTGTGCACGAAACAAAGTTCTGTTTGCATTTTGACTGCAACACATCAGGTCAACACATCACATCAGGTCAGGTGTGGAATTTTCTACTTGTGGCATCATGTCCATGTTCGAAAAGTTTTGGATTTTGGATTTTTGGATTAGGGATGCTCAGCCTATTTTAGTAAGACGGATTAAAATCAGAAGACTACAGTTAAGCACCGGCTTCAGTATTCACTAGCATTATGATTTTCAGGCATGTCATAGTTGTGGAATAAATTAAAGAACATTGGCTTTAGTTCCCAAGTCTTGAGTTTAAATCTTATATCAAACAGTCACCATCTGTGCCTTTGTTCAAATTAATTAGTCTAATTTAGCTCAATTTCTTCATCTGAAAAATGGGTAGGGAGAAAGAAATCATATCTTTTCCCTGTTCCCCTTCCCTCCTGAGGTTGTTGCGAGGATTAAATGAGAAAATGCATGCGGAAGTTCTTAGTGAATCTGTAAGGAGTTATGCTAGGTAAATCTTTAAGGAGTTATGCTAATATTTGTTGTTAATTTATTTAACTTCTATGAACCTTACTCTTCTCATTTATCAAATGGGGATTAAAATGAAATCTCTCTCCTGCCTCCTCACAGGGTTTTTACAGGACTAAGCAAGCTAATGTATATGGATGTGTTTGGAAAACAATAAAGCACTTAATGAGTGATTGTTGTTATATTAGGTTAACCTTCAGATTCCCAATATCATCCTACCAAGACTAGCTGGGGCTTCTCAAAGCTAAATGTCCTTCATTTCTCATTTCATTGGCCTTGTACCAAAGAGCCCTTCTGAGCCCTCCTGACATATTAGCAATCCAGCAAATATTGCCATTCTCAAGTATCTCATCCTTCCCCTTCCAATTTAAATAATTGTTTGCATAGATCTGCATAAGTTATACATCAGTTGTTACTTTACTTAGGCATTTGAGTTGAACATAATCAAGCTATTATTAACACTCATTCCTGGTTTTTTTCTTCCTGTATACCAAAAAATAAAATGTGCTTTTCTTTGAGGAAGAAGTATATAGTTCATAATAAAAAATCTAAAAAATTTTTTAAAAGGAAGAAAAAGAAAAAAATAATACAATACAACATGGTTATGGTGCGTTTCCCATCCCACAAGTTCCCACGTGACCAAAACTGCCTCTGCTGCTCATGACCACTCCATTAGTTGAAACTGTGATCCAAGCCCCCTTTTCAACCTCCAAAATTAGAATAGCCTTGATCGGTCTTTTGGGGGGAGATTGTAAATATGTTTTTGCTTGTTATGAAAACGAATTAAATAATACTTAAAAATATATCCAAACATCTTACCAAAAATAAATAAGTAAAGTTAAATACTGTTAATATTCTAGTGACTATGTATATAATATTCTATAACCTGCTTTTTCTCTTGTGTTATGGTCTTCTGTGTCAAATATAAATCCATAATCATCATTTCTAAAAAGCTTCATAGTTTTTCATCACATGTATGCATCATAGTATATTTAACCACTTCTTTAAATTATTGCTAATTTTTCGGTAATATAAAAATGTTGCTTAAAAATTCAAATGTCTACCTACTATATAATTCAACCATTCTACTCCTAGGTATTTACTCAAGAGAAATGAAAGCATATGTCTTCTAAAAAAAAGTGTACACAGATATTCATAGCAATTTTATTTGTAATAGCCCAACCCCGTAAGCAACCTAACAGAACATTAACAGGTGAATGGACGAATGAATTGAGGTACATTCATATAATAGAATAAAAGGGAATGAACACAATAACATCAATGAATCTCAAAGTAATTATGTTCAGCAAAAAAAAAAAAAAGCCAGACAAAGAAGAACGCATGCTGTATGAGTCCACATGTATAAAACTCTAGAAAACACAATCTAATCTATGGTAATAGAAAGTAGTTAGGGCCCCCCCGGGGTGAGGGCTGGAGCAGGCAGGGCCAGAGGGAGGATCCCCAGGGGCCATGAGGGAACACTGGAAGTAATGGACGTGTTCACTGTGTTGATTGTGATGATCTGTATAACTTATCCAATTGTACAGTTTAAATACTGTAGTCTGTTATGTGCCAGTTACACCTCATATAAAGCTCTTAGGGCATGGGAGATGCTGTGGGGAACATTCCTGCGAACTGGTGGAATGCCCTCCTTAAAATCGCTTTGCCTTTGGCACTGACTATTATAACAGCTTCTTAACAGATCCCCCGCTACTGATCTGACCTCCCTGCACACACTTCTTTTAGCCGGATGCATCTTCCTAAAGCACAGCTCTGATAAACATTTTTCATTTGCTCATTACCAAGGACATTTTTTATTTAGTCTGTTCTCCATAGAACCTCCTTGTTTAGGCCTCCAAGACCTCCAAGACCACTGCCCTTTGGCCTGGCCCCCTTTCCAAGCTCTCCCCACTCCATGCAGCCCATCTACCTGACGTGAATTGCGTCCGCAGCAGTAGGGAATGTCACCCATGCAAGTCACTTCATGTGTAAGACTCTATTTCCTCATCTGTGAAGTAGCATACTAATTATAATCTGACTAAAGAGGAAAGTAAATTAGGAAAGCAAATAACTTCAGGAAGAATGTTGAACTGTCAGTGAACACCATATCACCTCCGTCTGGACATCCCACGCTCTCTCATTCCTGCAAAGCGCACGCACTCTCTTTCTCCATCATTACGTATTTCAATTCTGCCCCTGCTTCATGGTCCAGCTCAAAGCTCTATCCTCCATAGGGTCCTCCTAGCAATTCTCATGACATGCTATATGTATTACTTATCGCATGTAACAATTAGCTTGCATGCTTGTCCATACGTAAGTTTCATGATTGCTACATACGTAAGTATAATATGTACCTCTTCTCTCCCTATGCACTGGTCTGTAAGCTGCCCAAGGACAGGACTGATTCATCTTAGATTTTTCCATCATATTTCATGTCTTCTACCATAAATACCTCTTCACAGGTAAAAGGGGAGAAGAATCCTAGGTGCCCTGTCCTCTGGCATTAGTCATTATTACTTAGACCTCATTTCTCAGCTTCTAAGAAGAAAATAACTCTGGAGCTATGTCTAGTGATCACTTGAGGACTAAACTTAAAAACCTCATATCCAAAGGATACTGTCTAGCATCTGGAGTCATGCCCTGAGGTGTCCACGTGGTGCAGACTGGCTAATGGGACTGAGCCTGAAGTCTCTTAAGTTTCACCTCCTCCTTGCACTTACACTCATCTGTCCTTTACAGTGTTACTGTGGCTGTAGCCTCAATTAAATTTATTTTTTTTAATTTTATAGTCTCTTGCCTAATTTTCTGCCTAATCAAGCTGTCAGCTGTCTTAGGACAGACCCACATCTCTGTGATCCCATAACAACTAGCACAGTGCTCGGCACACAGTGCTCATTTAATCGACATTTGTTAAATTGCTTTGGATTAAAATAAATTTGAAAAGTGCCTCAGGAACCTCAAAGCAGAAGTGTCAGTTCCCCATTGTCTTCATTTGCAGACCTCTCAAAGCTTGAAAATGATATTTTGGTTCAAGGAACAGAGCAAGGGAGCAGGAACTATCCTGCCAGATGCATCTACTGAAACTTTATCTAGTAGAAAGAGAGTTTGTTAGGGAAAGCAAGAAGAGAAAAGAGAATAAGCAGTATTTATTTTATATTGAACAAGAGAGAAAAATGTTGGATTGGGGTACAGTTAAAGACTCACATTCAGTAAAAGACCATAAAGTTTATATAAGAGTTAAACATTTTAATCGTTTGTTTAAGTGCCTTTTGTAATCAAAAGACGCCTAAATATTTTGGCAATTAAAGTGTTATAAATGTATTAAATAGAAAGAAGGCAATAAAGAATCTATTCTATGATAATCAAACAGATACACAAATATGTATGATAGCAACAAATTCTAAGCAACCAAATGTCCAGCGATGCGGATTGGTTAGACAAATTACGACACAGACGCATGCTGCAACACTGTGCAAACATTAAACATCATTATGGAGGACTTGTGAAGGAAAAGATGCCCGTATATCACGAAATTACCAAAAAGATCCTAAAACCATTTGTAGTGAATGATACAAATATCTTAATACATGTATTTCTGTATATATTTTACATATAAATTGTATAAATACATATATGTGGTTTATCAATAGAGAAAAATGACTAGGATATTTAAACATTTGAATAATGATGATTGCCTGCAAGTAAGATTATATATGAGCTATTTTTAGTCTTTTTGTTTATCTGTATTTTCTAAATGTTCACCATTAATTATGAACTCTTTGATAAAGGGAGTCATTGGGAATAGATGGACAATCCGTAATCTAGACATGAGATAATCAGCGGCACCAAGAAATTAATGCAATGAAACTAGCTAGTGCAAAACAGCGATAACAATAGCCACCTTTTCATATTTAAAACTTCCAACATTTTGCATTCAAGGAGCACGAAAGACCCACTACAGAAACCCCCTCTACAGCCATCACAGGTGTTTTGTAGGAAAACAGGAAATGAAGAAAGGCCAAAAGAAGGACGGGAGGGAGGGAGGGAGTAGAGGGAAGAAAAAGAAAGGAGAAAAATGGTGAAAAGAGGGAAAGGAGGAGAAAACATGACTACTTGGGTTCTCCACATCTAGTCGTAAGTGTTAGTGGGAAAGTAAAGCAGGGTCCCTGAGGAATGAGTTTGGGCTGACAGGCTGGGGAGAGAATGCTACCAGGATGAGGTGTTCCCCAAGGGCAAAGGGCATTCGCATACACACATGGGGGCATGTGTAAATTCTGAGCAGTCCCGGGGCCAACTGTGCTGGTGATTGTCTCTCAGCTCCAGCTGTTTCCCTCCATACTTTGCCCTGTGGTTCTCAGGCTGGGATGCCAAGAACTACGTTTGCCAGATGTTTTGCCAGTCAGCTATCTCTGGAGTTCTGCCAACTGAAAGTGCTGGAATGAAGAGGAAAGGTGGGGTGTGGGAAGGGCACTTCCTTCCTCTCTTTTCCTGCTCCTGTCTGTGTGGACAGAGGGGGCATAGGCCCCAGCAGCTGTGGGTGGCCCCAGCCTCTAGCTTCTTTTTGAACTCCCAGAACTAGTCTCATCATGTTCTCTCATGGGTGCCCACTTTCAGAAAAATGAGCACTAACACCACAGGCTTCCCCTCTGAGCCCCTGTGTCCTGAGACCTGCACCTCTTGCTCTTTCCTCCATCTACGTGAGTGGTAGCTAGCCCCTACGCTTACCTCTAGAACACTCAGTGATTCCTTCTGGCTTGTTCAGTCCCCCAATACCTGTGGTACTCATTTCTTTTATTGAATTCTCTCTGTTTGAAATACCTAGTGTGGTTCCTGTTTCCCAACTCGACCCAAATTAATACAGAAAGAGAGAGTGTAAAACAGCCCAGGATCATCTGTACCGGGTGCCTGCAAGCACGTTGCTTCATTTGATGGGCAGGCAATTCATTCGGGACCTTCAGGGTGAGTTAGTTCTTCTCTGGACAGTCCTAGTGTTTAAAAAGTTGAATATACCATATTGAGCTGAAATCTGTCTTTCTATAATTCCTAGGCATTACTCTTTATTCTGACACTAGAAGCCATATAGCTTATCCAATTTTTTCTTTTTATGCTTCAGGTGTTTAGAAGAAGCTATGTCTCCCCAAAGTCTTTTCTATTGCAAATGAAATATTTCCAGTCCTTTCAACCACTTTTCTTCAAATAGGATTTTTATTTTTTCCTTCACCTTCTTAGGCCATCCCCGTTGATAAAATCTTTGTGTTGATAGAACTCTCAAATCATGCTCATGAGAGAACAAAATATTCCACATCTTGTATGGCCTTTAAGGAAGACAGTGAAATTATCACCTGCTTTACCCAAACATTGTATTTGCATTAAATTTGATCATTTGACTATTTGTCTTTTTTCTTTTTTTTGAGACAGAGTCTCACTCTGTTGCCCAGGCTAGAGTGCCATGGCGTCAGCCTAGCTCACAGAAACCTCAGACTCCTGGGCTCAAACGATCCTTCTGCCTCAGCCTCCCAAGTAGCTGGGAATACAGGCATGCACCACCAAGCCCGGCTAATTTTACATATATTTATTTTTTTAGTTGTCCAGCTAATTTCTATTTTTTTAGTAGAGACAGGGTCTCGCTCTTGCTCAGTCTGGTCTCGAACTCCTGAGCTCAAACGATCCACCCACCTCCGGCCTCCCAGAGTGCTAGGATTACAGGCGTGAACCACCACGCCCCGCCTCATTTGACTATTTGTAATAAATACTTTTATTTATTTATTGGAGGTGGGCAAAGCAAATTCTATTTTCCCTCATATTGTGTTGCCAACAATACCCCCGTGACTTTCCATTCCTCCACATGGAGTGAAGTCAGATCTTTCTCATCCCATCCCTCTGCAAATTTTAAAGTAATTTTAAACATTCATTTTTTACCTCTACTTACTTTCATTTTGTAATCATTTCAGTAACTTATTCTCAGCAGTTGAAATCTTTTTCAACCTGACTTCCTCTCCCAACATGCTGACCACCCAGATATTTGCTGTATGCAAATTTCATAATAATCGTGCCTTTCATTTCACCATTTAAGTCTTTCAAAAAGGTAGAACCAAAAACAGCGGCCAACATCAAAACCTACAGATGATAATTTTCCTAACTAGCCACCCGTAACAGATTGTTACACGTACATTGAGGGAGCTCATGTGCCTTCTAACTAGCCCACACATGAATGAATTGTTCTAAACTGGCCTTGCGCCCTCCTGGACTGTGCCTGTCTTACCTGTCCCTGTGCGAGTCTCCGACGTGCCTGTGTGTGTTGGACTGTGGACCTCTGTCTCTGCTTCCATCCTGCGGGCTGAGCCTTTCCGAGAGCCCCCTCTGCGGCCACACCCATGTCTTTAGCAGCCTCACTTATTTTTCTACTTATCAGGAAATTTTGTGATTCTATATTCAGAGTGTCCCAATCTTTTGTACCTATGATCATCACTAACATCTCTGTAAGCTTTCAAACATATTTTCTTGACATCTGGAGTGGGTGTCTTAGTATGTGGTCTTTCCTTCCTTCACCTCATGAGGTATAGTCCCAGGTTCTAACCTCTTTCACTCTAACTTCTGGCACTTCTTGGACAGGTTCTGAGTCATTTCTCTAAAGTTAAGCTTAGTTCAGTATTTCTAAAACTATGCTCCATGAAATGTCAAATGGCATTGCATAAAAACCATGTTCTGCGGTCAAATGATTTTGCTAGGTCCTGCGTGTAATAGCTATCATTGGATGATCTGCAGTTCACATTAACATTAAAAGCTCTAAATAATCCTGTAGGGGAAAAGCCAGCTTAACTTTATTTAACCTAACAACTCCCCAACTTAATTGACCATAGAAATCTTTCTGGAATATGTATTCATAGTTTTCAGACTAGGCTCCGCTTGTAAACTTCAGAACACAGGTAGAACACAGCTTGGATAATACTAGTTTCAAGGACAATTTTGTTTATGTATCTGGGTTTCTTCAACATTTAATAATTATATGTTTGGTACCAGGGATTCTGCTAAGTTCTGAAATGCAAAGATGAGTACAACACAGTCTTGCCTTGATGTTGCTCTGCTGACAGAGGACAGAAATAGAAGCAACTGGGTGGAATACAAGTAGATGTTCAAGCAAAATGCAATGCGATCATCACAGAGGATGCGGTGAATTCAGAAGAAATGTATTGGGAAGGGTTTAAAGAGGTAGCATTTCATTTAGACCCAAAAGAATAAAGAAAATTTCAAAGGGCCTTAGAGGGGGGAAGAAAAGCATTTACACAATTTCAGTCTTGAAAGGAATATTGAGGGAAATAATTCCTCCAATAATTCACATTTATTATGTTTTTTCCCTAACTGATCTTCACTGAACATGCCTTTTTGTCTATTCCTTTATAAAGTATAGTACTCGGAATGCAATATCATATTCCAATATAATATCCTTAGCGTAGAATAAATGAAGACTCTTGCCATATTTCTTGTAGATTATGTCAATATTGCCTAAGATTTGTTTACTTTTCTGGTAACTATATGCTATGTTGTCTTAAGTTATCCTTAAGATCAGTAGAATTTTTTTCAGTTGGTGCTTTAGCTAAACCATAACTCTCCTATCCCATATCTTCTAAAATATTGGTTTTTTAAATCAAGAATATAATACTTTCATATTTACCCCTTTTAAATTTAATATGATTACATACAGTTCCCAGCCTGACATTTTCATTTTTGATTGTGATTTTTCTATCCAATATATTTCGTCTCTCCCCCGGCTTCTTGTCATTCTTGATCTTGTAGGCTTGTTTTCTATATTGTTATGTAAATCTGTTTGCATCATCTATAAAATCTTTTCTAGGACCTGGCTGAGGACAGAAACCTGAGGCCCTGCAGACTCACACCAAGACAACATCATGAGTAGGACATGGACGTGTGGCCGTCAGTTGACTATTCCAGGTAAAGCAGTTGGCCCGTGCATGGAGGGGAGGAGGGGGCTGGGAGAAGGGCAGGAAGTAGGGTTAAATGTCAGCCAAACCCAGAGTTTGAAGAACTTGAATGTGGTGCGAGGCAGCCTGGCAGTGGGGAAGCCCTAGCCAGCTCAGAATAAACAGCCGTTGTGCCTAGGAATGGTTCAGAGACTCGACAGCTGAGGCAGTGTGGGTGTATTAATTAGATAAGGAGGTAGGGGCTGGAAGACTTTGCAATGGTGTAAAAGAGAGGGTAAGAGCCTGACCTCAGTAATGGCAGAGGAAACTGGCAGAGAAACAGAAGATAAAAACAGCAGAGGAAAATGGCCTGGGCAGTGCCAGAAATGAGACGGGGCAAGCCCAGATTGAAGCCTGTTTCCTTAGCAGGAGATCAAGCAAATGCATGCAATTAACCAATACAACACAGGAAAAATCCCAGCCGGGAGCCTAGTGCATTCCGGATATCACAGAACGTACACAGGACGGTGTCGGTCAGCGTGTCTGTGGTGGAGCCCTGGAGCTCAGAGGATTCTGCCATGACATAGAGCTTGGGAGACATGTCTGATAACCACTGTCATGAAAAGGACACAGTCACTCCTGGAGAAAGTGTGGAGCATGAAGAGGAGAGGAAGGGAGAAAACTTCAGGGGGCTTTTGAATTCCATGTAGAAGACAGGAGGAGCCACCGGAGGAGAAAGATCAGGGCCAGCACCGGGAGCACCAGAGCTGAGCAGTGTCCTACCCGCCAAACAAGCCAAGATTTCCAAGGACTGGCTGATTCAGGACTTGCCTTTCTAAGTCCACTTCAGTGTTTGGACACAAACACTTTAAGAGGACACATTCGTAACGGGGCATTTTATCACTTATTCGTGTAAGTTTTAGGGCCTTTGAAAAAGACACTATAGTCTGGAACGTGTCACTCTCGTGATCTCTAGCTGCCCACTCCTACCTGAGGCCAGCTTGGCGCGGGAGCCCACCTTTCCAAGGTGTCTGCTGCTCCTCCGTGGAGGGCAGCAGGGACATCTCAGTCCTGACTCCCCACCGATGACATGAACCAAGCAAGTGCCAGGCTCTTGTGTGCTTTCTCATCAATATGCCTTTTCTCCACTTGCCGCCAGCTGCCAACTTATTTAGGGAGGCGGAGGGATGGAAGGTGGTGTTATTGCTTTTGACTTGACTTACTGTTTTGGTCTTTTACACATAATCTGCCCCCTGACCCAACATTAGCATAATGCTCATTAATCAAGCTCTGGCCCCCAATTAATGGCCAGCTGTGTGGATGGCGTGCATTTAATAGCTTCTGAATCAGTCAGGCAAAAGGTTAGGCAAATGATTTTGGCAGGAGGGGTGGGGAATATCCTAATTCTGAAAGAGCCTGGAGGCATGCACTCCGGGGCAGTAAGCATGTTTATCTCCTTTGTGAGCCAGTGGAGGGAGAGACCAGGAGCGGGCATTGGCCAGTCATTCTCCTCTGTTCCCCCTCCCCCAGCTCCTCCCCACCCCAGATGGCCTGGAGACAACACTCTCTTCCATCCTACTGGCCTGGGGTCACACACCCCCACATCACTGCCCAGGCAGCCGGCCAAAGAAGAAAGCCCTGATTTATTGCTCTTGGCAGCGTCTAGGCTGGGCATTTCTATAAACCCAGTACCGGGGCTGACTAATAAAACATACACTCAGATTTGCCCCTCAATAAATGTCTTTCAACCTTTAATCCTGTTTGTTGCAGTCTTTAAGGGAGCATTGATTCAGCGGGCAACGAGGGCTTTTCCTCCCATCTATCTCCTGCCGATCGATGTTCTGTCACCCCGCTCCACCCAGCCCGACAAAGGACAGGCCTCTGAGGGGAGAGGAGGGCATCTCTCCAGATTTATTTCACTTCTTATGAAAGGAGTTTTTAAAACTGCCACTAATTTTAGCTCCTAGGTGGTCTTTCCGACCCTCAGCTATTCTAGGTGACGTCCTTGAATTTGGAGCACAGAGTCCAGGTCACACTGAGGAGCCCTCAGTACAACTCATCCAAAATAGAGCTACATTTCTTTTCTTTGCCATCTTCCCCTCCTTGTGCCCAGGTTTCCCACCTTAGTTAATAACACCAACATCCACCCAGTTGCCCAAGCGACAAACCTGTGATAGCTCCGTCCACCCTCCCCTTCCTGCTTATCCAGACCGCCCACAGGTCTCCTCGTTGCTGCTCCAGGCTGCTGTCACACCCACAGTTCAGACACTGGGTATCTCCTACCCAGGCCACTCCAGGAGCTAGTTCAGCATTCCCTATCATTCTAGTTCTTTCCCAGCAAATGCCTTGCTGCGATTGCTGCAATGGTGCTCTGTCTAAACCACAAATCCCATCACACAGTGCCCCTGATTATTCAAGGTTGGGTAACTTGCCGAAGCTCATACAGCCTGCGAGCATCTGCGTGAAGGTAGGACCGAGGTCGCCCTATCCCTAATCTGCTGTTCTCCCACGGGAGACACGAGATCCCCTCTTGATGTGAGGGATCGGGTCTTATTTATTTCTGTGACTGCTGCGTGCTTCTCAGTGTCTAACACAGGGCCCAGCGTATTAGGGAATGTTCAGTAAATATTTGCTCATAGAATATACCCATAAACTCCATCCTGAGATCATGTCAAGTGTGAATATCATGCATCTTCAGAGCTATCTCCAGGGCATTTCTTTGGGAGCAAGCAACAGACAACTTGACATCATTTGAGGTTCTCAGAAGGGAATCTGTAAACCTTAATAGGGTTGGAATCAGCGGCTCAATGTTGAGCTGCAAATAAGTGTGAAGGTACAATCTGTGCCTGCAACTCTCTCTCTCAGTCTCATAGCTCGTAGACCAGTGAACAAGGGTATGTCTGCACCTGCTATGCATGTTCTGAGCAGATCAGGTTCATGCTACAGTGAGTGGAGAGAAGGTTGTACACATAGCACCAAGGTTAACTGTCTACATTCCCTAGGCACTAAAGGGACATGCCATGTTGGCAGTGCTCAAGGAGAGTCTCATCCCTACCTTCCCACTTATCTGTTCTGAAGGTCACTCTCTCTCCCACCTGGCCTCTCCTCAGTCTCTTCAGTCCTGAAGGCAGGCAAATACACCTGTGGTCCGCCAGTGGAAACGCCAGCATGCCCCAGCTGTGTGACTGAATTAGCAACAATGTGTCCGATTCCTGGGGAGACTTTTGACAGAATTTTCCCAGCACACAGCCCCCCAGCTTCATGCATCTGCCAAAGGTGATTCTGCTAAAAGATCCAACTCTTCAGGACTGATTTCCCCGCCCCCCACCCTGCACTCCCGCCTGGTGCTCACCTCTCCTTCCTCTTCTTTCCAAGCCGCAGGCCAGGGAAAAGCAGAAATCATCAAGTTAGCTTAGACTGTGGCCCTAGGTTGACAATGTGAACATCTCGCTCACCCATTGTCAAGAAAGATAATAATAAAAAGGAGTGGCCAACCCAACCAGAGGCGACATGAAGGTCAACTCCAAGCTGCTGACTTCCTTCTTCTTTCTAGCACTGAAAATCAAATTGAGATGCAAGTTTGTTCATTTTCATTGGCTTCTCTTTCTGTCAATCCTAGCTCTTGTCGCTTACGCCAAAAGGAAAGCCCGCTGCCCCCTGCACCTCATTCAAAATGGCCTTTCCAAAGCCTGCCCCAGTGGAGGGCTGAGAGCGTGTTGGAGACCAGCCTCCGTGGAGACAGCACCTTTCAGGAGATGATGACTCATTCCACTCACTCTTACCACAGTCCTGACCAAAGTCCCTCGGAAGTGGACATGTGACCTCTCCTGGACAGCCAGGTCCAAGTGAGTCTGCAGAGCTTACCCTTCCAGGCTGCCTCGGCTGGACAGAGGGCCAGTGGCTAGACATAGTTCTGGCTGCGGGAAGGCCTGAGGTTCAGGCTCTGGTCAGAAGAGGGTGGGACAAAGCAAAGCTCTGGGTCAGAGGGGGTGGCGGAGGCAGGCCAGCCTCCAGGACTGCCCTGAGGTCTCTTTCCTGGTGTCAATGCCTATGGGGAGCCTGTCTATGTTGCACATGGGCAGGACTCAGTGATTTATAATAATGGAATAAGGCAGAAGTGAGGGTGCCAGGCTCAGAGACTCATCCTCCAAGGCAATGATGCCACACACTCTTCCCTCTTGGGTCACTTGCTTTGGGGGAAGCCCAGTGGAGAGTTCATGTGATGGGGAACTGAAGCTCGGCTGGCAGCCCATGTGTAGGTTCAGATGTGAGTGGCCCCCGCTGGCACCGTGATCGCCAGGTCTCCTGAGAGACTCTGACTCAGGAACACCCAAAGGAGCCTCTCCCAGATTCCTGACCCACAGAAACCGTGAGATTACTAGTAAGTATTTGCTGCTCAAATTTGCTAAATTTGGGGATAATTTGTTATGCAGCAATAAATAACTAAGACATTTGGCTCTGTGCGTTTTGCCTTAGTAGAAGACAGAGACTTGATCACCTGGCAGACAAGAGCTCAGGCTGAGAAACGCACTCCAGGGTCCTATTTTGCAGTCTGGTGCCGTAGCCTCAAAACTAGAGGCGGGAAGAAGCGGACACGCAGGCAGCCTGCTCGGTGCTGGTGACCAGGCAAGCTCAAGTGTGTTAGTCCTCAAGACGGCTCCCTTGGCTGATGACGGAGCTGAGGCTCCCACGACTGGGCCCCATCATGCGTGTCCACGGGTTCCCCAGAGTCCTCGTTTTCCCCTGTGTTATCCCAGATGCTCAAAATACCAGATACTAACTTGGCCAGGAAAAGTCATTCTCCGTCTTCTGTAAAATACCCAGGCTTCCAGAGAGGGTGGAGAAGCTGGAGTAACAGCAACTTGGCTCCAGAAATTGGTTACAAAGCAGAGATCCAGATGTTTTCTCTTTTTTTTTCTCTCTAAACATCAAATCAAGCAGCAGCTTGCAACGCTCCGTGTGGCCCAGCTGAAGAAATTCTACACATTGCTTCAAGGATCTAACTCACAGCTCATCTTAAAGCATCACAAGAAAACTCCCGTTAGAGAGGCAGAGGGGAGGTGCGTGTTAATGAGCTGAAGTGTGAGGATGTGAGGACGGGTATAAATAAGTGGGAGAGCGCCGCACGGGAGCCGGCTTACCATTGTTACAAGGCAATAAATTTAACGTAATTCCTAAAGGCCAACCCAGTTTTTTCTTTCCTTTTATTTTTAACTCCTTTTTACATTTTCAGAATTATACTTTAATTAGCATAACATTTAAATTAGTGAATGGAATCTTAATTAGCAGAAGAAATAGACTTTTGTTGGAG